>LQNS02011188.1:97036-109472 GCA_001587735.2 Parhyale hawaiensis | reverse complement strand
TCACAACGATTGGTATTTTAAGAATTACAGCACGATGTTCATAGATGTCATGCTGAAGTCACGGCCACGGCTGCGCAGTCGGATAAGCTAAGTTGCGTCTAGGCTGCTAGCGACAACGAAAGTTGTTAGTGTGCAGCCGGCCTTATGGAATAACATTGTAGCAGTTTGCGAGTAAAAATTCCGTAAAAATTACTTCCATGGATGCCCAATTTTTAATGTTAGGAACGTAATGTAAATTCTACTCGTGACGTCACAGCTTAGGTTAACATTTTTCAGCTTAACTCCTAAAATCCGTTCGATTGGAGCAGGTTAAATGCGTCCGAAAAATCAAATCAAGTGCACTTAAATATTCAACAGCGATGTCCCAAACGAAAACGTCCTTAGTCTGATTTGTACGAGTATTACCTTTTCCATATATCGAAATTATAGGGCGACCTTATGTCTGAATGCACTACTTTCTTTGCCGAAGTTGAAATTACAGCACTGAAGATATCTGAAGCTTTCATTAGCACTCTGATGCATCTTGATTCTTAGTTTCTTTCCACCGATAATTTCGTTGCATGAGTTATTCTAATAACTTTAATTCAATGGTAGACGAAACAATTTTCGCTTAGTAAAAAAATTGGACCTATCCATGAGATATCCCACCGAATCTGTGATACCAAATCGAAAACCGTGTACTGTTACTTCGAGCGTTGCCAAGCGGCTTGCAAAAAATTAATTTTCTTCATGTCAGAGGGAGAGCGAAAAAGTTTCGGTGCTCAGCAGTTGTTAGGCTGTAGGTACTTACCTCTACGTATGTTTAGGTTGGCAGTCGTATGGTCAATGAAGAAAGTCAATCACATATTCTTCGTTGACATTTTGACAGGGCGGACCCTCTAGAATCGAAATAACTAGAGAGAGAAGAGGAAGAGGGGGGGGGGGTGCACGTTCTCCAAACTGGTTGAAACAAGGCCTGACTAAGTTACGGAGAGTAGTTCAAAGGGAATCACTTTTCGAGCGTAACTCGATGACGGAGAGGTTGATCGAGAATTAGTTTAATTAGTTGGTTTCCGTAGTATGTACTTTAATACATAACTCTGGACGTAAGACGTAAGATTGCTATAAATTCGAGTTACTTCGATTGCAGTAAACTAATTTTTTAGTGTTCTATTCTTAAAGTGTTGGTTTTCATACTTGACACCATTTTATAGCCAATACGTGCACTTGTTTAAACCAAAGTTGCAATAATAAATTCTTGAGATCTTCAATGAGGGATTTGATGAAACCGTAGCAGTTCAGTTACCATGTAAGTTATGACCACGACTAAGACTCGCCCTGCAGGGCTACCAAATCAACAGAAAAAAGTTCGGATCCTGTCGGTTTGCTGACGTTTGTCAACTTCAGCTACTTTAGCTCCAGTCCTGCTTTTCCGGGATTGTTCTCTCGTCGAAGACGGTCATACGTTTTGGTATTTGTGCAACGTTCGTCTAATTCCCTTCGTAACATCAAAGTTTTGAGACTTTGTGATTTAGGTTATTGTCACAGGTAGCAGGAATTGAATTTCGATCGTTAGGTTTTTTTCCAAGCATGTGAGAGGCATAATTACTTTGGGATCGAAAAAGCGGTCTATTGTTCAGCATCATGAGCTACGCCAGTGTAACACGGCAGGGTGTCGACCTTCTCGCTATCGCCTCCCCCTTCCTTCCCTCAGGAAAGCAAGCTGGCGAGACACTCGCGCGCTGCACCACAAAATTCGCACATGCAGTGGAGCTTCAGTTAGCTTAGCTAGCAACTGGCTGGCTTGCATTTCCCGGCAGTGGGGCACTCACCAGCGGTGGACTGCCGCCGTGCTGGGGACTTCCTTGTCTCTGGAGACTTGATGACGCTGTCCCGAGTGTCTTGTCCAGACTGCATTTCGTGAGGAGCAGAGGCAGTACCAGCAAAGGGTCGCTCCAAAAAGGCCGTCTTGGGCGCAGGAGACACTTGGCCATGCCCAGCTCCAGCTGCAGGGATGGCGGCCGACTCCTGCAGCAGTGAAGGGTTAGCACGGGCGCTGCTGTGAATTGATTCCATGCATTACCTCTACTCTGACGTTTGATCAAACTGAAGTTATTATTCTCGCTTAATTTAGATTGATGGCCCAGAGAGCGTTCATACTGTAACGCATCTGTACTTGCTAAGTGAGAACTAGCTTACGATTAGGAGAATTTGGCCAGAGAATCAATCTGGTCAGAAAGAAGGTTGAGCTCGTTAATGTAAAAGGAGTGTTAAGTTTTGTAGTTCACTGTAAATAAAGGCAACTGCAACGTGCAAATAATGTTGTAGCTTAAGGCACAGGAAAGATAGGGCCTAAAAAGGGTGAAATTTCTTCGCTGAAGTGCTTGAATTACTGCAATGGCTGCTTTACTCCAAGTTCTTGTGGTTGCAAAACACGGACCTACACGATCGACTAGTGTTGGGTTAGTTCCATTGCATAATATTGCAATCTAAATCTATCTGTTGATTACCTTTGAGATGTGCTCAAATAAATTTGTCTTGTGTTCAGGCGGTAAATGCTGCACCTTTAGACCTTTATTGATCACAAATTCCAGTCAAAAATCAATCTACAGTAATAGTAAAATTCCCAACATAATGATACAAAATGGAGGAATCTTTGAAGGCAATCCCATTAAAAGCTTTTAGAGCTTATAGGGCAAACGTCTTAACTAATAACTAATCTCTATAATGTCCGATACAATAATTCTTAAAAACACGCCTAAAATTGCTACTTAGGTGATATTGGCTGCATCAGTTCATTTGGCAGATCATTATACACGTGAACGCATTGAAATACTATACAACGTTTCTAAAGTTTCAGTCTAACTGGTGGTAAATTAAACCTTTCATTTCGAGTATTATACTGATTAGCTGAAAGAAGTGGGCTAAAATAAGTCTGAAATGTAATAGATCTTTTGGACATGGCTCTGCGTAGAAACTTTGCCAAACAGTATTTATAGATATCTCTGAACTTCAATGCATTTCGCTGGCAATGCACTGTATTGGTTGGTTGACGGTAGCTGCATGCTTCCGTTCTCAGCTGTAGCTCTTTGTATCGCTCGTTCGATGCCCAGCCAGGCACGCGAGCTCTTTGAAGATCTTGGTGTGATGACTCGGCAGTTGTGTGCGCATGCATGGTCCCGTAGTGGAATTACCTTCCTCAGAGACGACGGGGGTGAGGGGTGTGGGAGTCTCGGGTCATTTGTTCCTTTCGTTAAATTGGCGCCATAGTTCTTGGTGACCCGAGGTCGACTGCAACTACAATTACCCCTCTGGGGCCTGTGGGTCTATACCTGCAGCACAAACCAGTGCATGGGGGTTTCCCAGGTGAGGGTGTGGTCTAAGTTGACTTTACCTTTACCTTTTGACATAAGGGGTATATTGTTGTTATCTCTTTTGACATGTAACATTGTCTAAGTGTTTCATTTACTGCAGTGGAAATTCGTTTCACTGCATTATCACTCACACCACCCCATATTTCAATACCGTATATTAACTGTGATTATAGCAGAGAGAAGTACAAGCCTACAAGTGCTTTTCTGGGTAAAAGTTTTTCCACAGAATAAATGGCGCCTTTGGCTTTACCGCATTTATTGTGCAGGTACGTGATGTGATCCATGAATTTTAATTCATCATCGATTACAACCCTCAAGTATTTAGAAGACCGGACCCATTCTATTGCAGTTTCATTGAATATGATATCTGGTAGAGTCATGTATTTGTATTGTCTAAAAACTATGAGCTTTGTTTTATTAACAATTGAAGTAAGCCAGTTGGCGGTGAGCCATGTTCAGAGGTCATGGATCAAGCGTCTTACTTTCAATATTACACCGTCTAATGACTGATCAGTGGCATAAAACACTGCTTCATTTGCAAATATTATAACATTAGTTCCTGGTATAAAAGCAACGTCATTGATAAAGATATTAAAAAGTAAAGGTCCCAGAACAGAACCCTAGGGCACCCCAATAGTAATATCGTTCGTTCTTGACTTTATTTTGTTAGTGGATACATACTGCTTGCGGTTTGTAAGATTACTTTTAAATAGATTGTTTTGTGTACCTCTAACACCATAATAAATAAATAATAAATAAGTTTTATTAAGAACACAATGGATTCACAAAATACGATCACAAGCTAGCAAGTACAAACAAAGTAGCCAAAGTTCAACCTTGTGATTAGGCCCAGTTACAAATATTGGTGGCCACGCACAATGAGAATAAATAGATACACTCAGCCTACACCTGCA
The DNA here is from genome assembly GCA_001587735.2 of Parhyale hawaiensis. Lineage (NCBI taxonomy): Eukaryota > Metazoa > Arthropoda > Malacostraca > Amphipoda > Hyalidae > Parhyale > Parhyale hawaiensis. The sequence continues at coordinate 105,205 of LQNS02011188.1, read as the reverse complement.
GACACGAATGACATTGAGCAGCTCAATCTCACGCAGGAGCACAGGTAATCGACGAGTGAGTAAGAACTGTTTGCTGCGTTGGTACAGAGAATTTAACGGATTACCCCTGTACAGTGTGATGGAGAAACATCGTATCATGATAGCTAGCCTGGCCAAGGATCTTGTAACAATGGTTTTAATCCAAATTGCAATCGGAGCTCAGTCACCAATATACCAACAGGCTCACCTATAGTCCAACCATACCTCGAACAATCAAAAGGAAATAGTACAGTAGGAAAACAGAAATAATTCAGCTCACGTCTGCGTGCCGTGAAATGGAAGCTTAAAGAAGTAGCAGGTAATAGGCACATCAGCTACAGGTCATTCCCATCATGGAGGTCGTTGCCTACATATAGAATCCTAACAAACCGCTGCTTGAGCGCCGGACTCTGATAACTTGAATTAGAGAATATCCCTTGAAGCATTGAGTTATCAGACTTTTCTACTCTCATCTGCAGGCTATATGCACATTTACGAGCAAGAATATTGAGACACTCTACGTCATACGACGCAAACACATCACTAGCACCTGTGTATTTAGGCGCACCCACCAACCGTCGGAATGTCATTGTACTCAACACGCAACTTACTAATGGCATGTCTAGTGAATTTTTTTCCAAAGAGGGCTGCTATATATTGGACAGCAAAAAGTTTTAAATAGCTGAATCTGAAAGTTCAGGGAGCAGCTATTAAACTGCCGTAATATCTTATTGCCTGTAGCATTTAGGCGTCTAACCTGTCGCCCAATGTTTGCGTAATCCATAGCGATCTAGCTTATTCAACAATCTTTCTAGGTCAACGGTATTGAATGTCTTTTATAAATCTAAAAATAAGCATATTGTATATTTCTTCTCGACAAAAGTTAGTGTCACATTCGATACAAGGTTAAAAATTGCTTGAGTTGTGTTTTTTTGTGGTTTAAAACCAAATTGTGCTTCGCTTATGACTAGAACCCGGGTTTATTGCAGTTTCCGGCGTTAGTGCACTACACAATTAAATATTTTCGGTGGAGCAAGCGCGGAGAATGGTGTGCACCTGGTTGCCTTTTTAGGCGGGTCATCCGTTGGGCTCGGGTGTTGCTCGGTCGTTATGCGCGTTTTGGGGGGTGGCACGGGCGACTTTGTTCTGAACATAAATCCCCCATAGAGGGCGCTTGCCCGACTGCGTTCTACGGTTATTAAACGTCTTGGCCTAAATAGCACTATATTGCTACTTCTGCGGAGGCGCGGAATATCCGTGGAACACTTTCGGGCAAAAGCGCCCTGTATGGGTGATTTATATTCGGGACGAGGTCGCCCATGCCACCCCCAAAACGCGCACAGCGACCGCGCAGCACCAGAGCCTCACGGATGCCCCGCTCAAAAAGGCGACTTGTGGCGACCATGTATGGACCAAACGCCACGGTAGTTCCACCGAAAATTTCTAATTGGGTAATTAGAATAAGTGCGATAACTACAATAAGTGTAATAACGGCATGAGAGCTATAAATGTAATATATTAGGCCTTGTTCACATATCCCTCATTGTAACGCGTTCACTCAAACTGATGGATGCGGCGCGTTGATTTGAGAGAAGAAGCTGCAGCAAACGGGTTAAACTGAAGAATTACGCCTGTATCTCTTTTTGACGCGCTGCGTCAGTCAAGTTTAGTATACAGAACTGCTAAATTTATCCTCTGCAGCGCTCACAGATCATGAACAAGTCGAGAAGTTTTCTTTTATCTTCACTTTATTGATCGGAATCACTGTACAGTTCTCCCGTTTAAGAGAACAAAACTGAAAAAACCTGAAAATGATATATGAACGCAGACGCATTGTTTGATTTGGCAGTCCAACTGATTGCTCTGTGCTGAGTTCTCTTTTGTCGGTTTATCAGTCTGTAACTATTTTCAAAATAGGCTATTCCTATCAAAATCAGTCCATAAGATTATGTATTAAGAATGTGACTTCAACCCGGCACAAAATATAAGCAAAAATGTAAAGAAACGATATCATAACTGAATGCGCAGCGTCATTCTTACGAATGAATCATACTTCTACGTGTGGACAGAGGCAAAAAAAAAAGTTGACGTACAGCTCGTGTTCAGTTTCGTGATTGAACGCGTTACGTTGAAAGTCGTGTCAACTCATGGCACTTATTGTCATTGCCACGTGTCACAGCACTTCAAACACAATGAAAATTGGTTCCCTGATCAATTATTATTCCATCCATGTATTTGTTGGGGTAAAACTATAATTGCAAATCTGACTATTAAATTTTATAACTTTACTTGTTCCCGAAAACAACATGGGGACAGGTAAAGCGGGATATTTACAACAATCATTCTCGCCATTGGGAAGAATTATCAATTAGCACAAGCACAATGTATACCTGCTGATAATTGGTATTTGGAACTGAAATAGGTGTCCGTTGATCCTCTGACATGCTATTCCCGTTTTCTATCCGACTTTTTTTGTCCCTTCAAATTTTTGCTGTATTTGTCGTTTCTTTGTTTCCTATTTCTTCCACTCCTATCGCTTAGGTGCAATATGTGCAATTTTTAGGTGCCATAAAAGAAAAAATTTTAGATGCAATAAGAGCCATTTTTAGGTGCAATATGAGAAATTTTTAGGTGCAATGAAAGCAATTTTTAGGTGCAATAAGAGCAATTTTTAGGTGCAATGAGAGCAATTTTTAGGTGCAATAAGAGCCATTTTTAGGTACAATATGAGAAATTTTTAGGTGCAATAAGAGCAATTTTTAGGTGCAATAAGAGCCATTTTTAGGTGCAATATGAGAAATTTTTAGGTGCAATAAGAGCAATTTTTAGGTGCAATGAGAGCAATTTTTAGGTGCAATAAGAGCAGTTTTTAGGTGCAATGAGAGCAATTTTTAGGTGCAATAAGAGCAATTTTTAGATGCAATGAGAGCAATTTTTAGATGCAATGAGAGCAATTTTTAGGTGCAATAAGAGCCATTTTTAGGTGCAATATGAGAAATTTTTAGGTGCAATGAGAGCAATTTTTAGGTGCAATAAGAGCAATTTTTAGATGCAATGAGAGCAATTTTTAGATGCAATGAGAGCCATTTTTAGGTGCAATAAGAGCCATTTTTAGGTGCAATATGAGAAATTTTTAGGTGCAATGAGAGCAATTTTTAGGTGCAATAAGAGCAATTTTTAGGTGCAATGAGAGCAATTTTTAGATGCAATAAGAGCAATTTTTAGATGCAATGAGAGCAATTTTTAGATGCAATGAGAGCAATTTTTAGGAGCTATAACTGCAATATTTTGTTCGGGCTCTACTTATGATATTAGGCATTACAAAAAATTGGCTCAATCGCTGATGAATAAGTTTCTCAAAAACTTTATTAAAAATTGAAAGTGTTGAAATGGACCGATAATTAGAAGGACGTTAAGATCACCAGCTTTGTGAATGGGTATAACTCTCGCAATTTTTAAGATATCTGGGTAAAGCCCCAACGCAAGGCACGTATTAGAAATGGCACACATATATTTGCCCATATAAGGTAACACTAGCAACAAAAGTTTCGGCTGAATTTCGTCTCCGTCGTATGTCTAAGCCTTCATTGCAGTCACACCTGCTAAAATTTCATCAAGTCCTGAACTAAGAACGTTACAGTGCATATCGTTGACAGGTAGCAATTGCACTAAATGCCGGCCACAGAAGTGAAATAGTCATTGAACTGGTCTGCCAGCACAGCATCTCCCATTTGCCGGTCATTGACCAGTAGAGAGGATCGTTCTGGAATATATGTGCACAGGTTTTTTGTTTCACCAGAATTTGCAATGTTAAACGTCGATGTGAAGCGCTCTCGTACTGTATAGCGATGCCTTAACGCTTAAAATGTTATTTATCTTTAATGTCGCCCGCATTTTCCAGCACGAAATGCAAAAATTTTAGGTAATAAAAGTGTCACAATACAAATATTATGGATTTTTGAAACTGAATATGCTGTGTATTTCTGTACAACAATTTTATTTCTTGATTTAGAAGTCTTTACTGGATGTTTTTGTACTTTATAAATTTCCGTGTTCTGCAGGAATAAATCCAAGATAACAACAGTAGGACATTATTCACTTTGTGGGACATTCCCATGACCACGTCCCACGACCTACCTACATCGGGCCCAGCAATGATGGGTCCACTTCTGGCCCAGTGTCCCCACTCGGGACCATGCACCATGGCCCCGCTGCTCCCCAACAGAGCGACGCATCAGCTTCAGCTTCTAGTATTACAAGAGAGTTGATTACAGCCATTGTGCATTGCATTTAAAGCACTAGTATAATTCTTAAGAATAGACCTTTAGCTTGCTTGAATATTACCTTTGCTAAAATGTATAACCTCATGCGCGTCTAGCAGCCTTGATGTTTCTAAAACTAACATAGGATAGTTTCTTGTGGAGGCCTGGAACCCGACAGACGTGAATGCTTAGATAAGACTTTACGATCGCCTTGCCTTTTAGAACAGGATAAAAAAGCCGTACGCACAAGAACTTCTCAAACCAAAATGTTAGCCTCATGCTAAATCAGCACGGGACCAATCTTAGTGCTAGTTAGTGGTCACGTCTCCACTATCAATCTGAGAATTAAACATGCAAGAACTTGCGACGGAATTCTCCATGACGTAAAAAGCTCCGCTCCCGGATCTGAACGATAGATGCCGCCTGCGCAGTCTTCTGTATATAAGTCTGTCACGAACGGTAAGCTGGGTTGATTCGCACCGCAACCTCGGCCGCAACCACGCTCTCCGACCCTCACACTCCCCCTCTGTAATCCGCTAGGACTGTGTATTGGTAGCCAGTAACTATAGTGTCTATCTCTACTAGTGATATTCACAGTACCAGCCTCCAGCCCGCACTCCTCGTGCAGCCGATCTTGTTATGCGATCCTCATTATCTGTCTATACTAATTCCTACCAATAAACATTAAAGAAGTGACAAGTTCATTCGAACCTTTAACACACTTTAGGTAAAATCAGAATGTGATATTGGTTCGTCATGTTTAACGCATAGGCCCTATGCGGGGTGTTAGGCAGCGTTCGGAATTACGATTCGTTATTTCTACCACAAAAATTTTACAGTGAAAATTTCATATATTTGTACCATAAGCCGATGTATAAAAAGGCTGGCATGCATTAATTACTTACGAATGATCACTCTGCTTAAAAAAATAAATTATTCCCGGGCATTTTATCCACGTTTCGATATCATTCCTAAAAAGAGAACTTAATCAGTAACTAAAATTTGAATTAGGTGTTAAAAAAAAAAATAAATAATGAATATACCGAAAACAAAATTTCAGTCTACAACGAGATATGTATTACATGAATATCAAGAAAAATGTACTGACAAAATGAGAAAAATAGCAAACTTGCAGTAGCAATATAAATATAGTTAAACGATCTGTGTATTTTAGGAGTGCATTACCTTCCGAAAATTTTTATACTCTTCCACTTTTGTGTTGTGTGTGCTTCTCCATGCGACTTCCCACTGTTTGCGTTACGTAACTGTTTAATTTAATACAGAGAAAATACTTACGATTGCAACTTGGGTTATTCAAGGTGAAGTTCGTCAATATTTGAAGAGGTATTATTATTTTTGTTTATTTAAGAAACTAGGAATACCACCGAGACTCTTTATTTGATTACTATGTGTAAATGGATAGTCATTTCGGAGCTTACAGGGTGACGGCCTCTCACTAATTACATGAAATTTATCAATATTGGACGAGACGAGATTATCGCTCTATCGCCGACAAATTCAAATCCTGTGGGGGTAATGATTAAAAAATGGACTTCAATAATTACAGGGTACAATAAATAAAATTTTCCCTCAATTCCCTAATTTCGCTCTGCATTTCATAATCAGGGAAATAATTATTTTAAAAAAGCTCTCAGCCGTCTGAGATACACCGAATATTTTCGCCTCTCTAAACACATCTTCACTCGTACGCATTTTTGCATATGTACTATAAAATTTCGTTGTGTAATTAAAAGGTCTTTTCTCGTGGGTATTAAAATAACACGCAGGTGAATTGCGAGGATCTGACTCTAGGTACAACATAGACTAAACTGTCATGCGTTGGAGTGTTTAAACAAATTACGAAGCTGAGGTAAAGTCCTTAAATTAAGATTTTTATCTTAGGGTTGCAAAAATATGGTGCGCACCGAAATTCTGGTAACCAGGCTGACGAGTTTGCTATGTAGTATTTACACATGCGATATAATAATTTTACGTGCAATTCATTTATGAAGGTGTGCACGAGCTGAATAGTTTTGACAGGTTTGTTTCTTCATAAAGAGGTCAACCAATACAGATGTTAACTACGCCTATGTGATTATTGTAACGACTGTGCTCTCACACATACGGCGCTCATCCTTTGCCAATGGCCTCTTCAGGCACATATCCTAGTACACACGTACGGATGAGGATTTATTATAGCAAGTCGAACGTCATACAATCATTTATGCGCACTCTCGTCCGCGGCCCCTCACGGCTGGCAAAAGGAGTTATGTAAATGATTTGCCGTTGCTGTCAACTATCCCCAAAGGAACTACGAGAGGCAAGGACGGCCCGCGATTTTAAAATATGAGTTCCACGTTACATATATCGCCCATTCGCATAAGGCGTCAAAGCCGGACCGAATGTTTTGAAAGTTGGAAGCCGCTCGAACTCAAATGTTCGCTTATTTTTGCCTACTTGCTTAAGAGCCATAGCGCCGGGTTCGAGGTATGCATCGATTTCACCCCGCGTCCTTCAGTGAAGCCCGGGATGCTTTGAGAAATGAATTCCGGAAGTGTTCTCTTAACCACCCGTACTTAATTGCATTCCATTATCAAGGGCTTCTAGACACGCACGCCAGAGTGCCCTGAGAGAACGCCCATTTGTCGCTTCGAATGCCGTCGTTGCTACAACACTTAAACGGAGAAAGAAAACGGCGCGCGGTATATGCCTTTGTGCAACGCCAACTAATACGGAGATGACAACGATCAATATAATACGGATGTAAACGATAAAACCCATCTTTTACAGACGGACGAGACCTAGCGTGTGCCAGCTCACTCCCACACACAACCTGCCACCAGCGCTGCTAATCGGATATCACAGTCATACTAGGTTGGCCTCTAGATGGTATATGAAATATGTACATTCTTGATGTTTATGTGTATGTATTCCTGTTGGTCTATTTAGCCCCGAGAAACAGGTCTGTGCGGTAAACTGAATGTCATGTATATATATTGGATAAAATTATGCTGAGTGGATGCAAGCCATCAAATGTCTATGGACTTGATAGTTGGAATTTTTTCGCGAATCGAAGTCAGCGAGCGTTTTCAGAGGACGGGGAAGGATGTCGTAATCATAAGAATTCCCGCCGCAAATCATAATAATTACGACCCTCCTATAAAGCATCATGTTTTTTAGCGGTCGTCAGGAAGCTACAATCAGTATCTGTATATTATTAGGAAAACATTGGAAGTTAATATCGTGAAACCCGTATACATAGTGTTAGGTCATTTAATAATTTACAAGGCATAAACAAATTATTGGCGCGGCTTCTTACTAAAAAAATTTTTATCTCAAATAAATGCACCTAAGGGATACAAGCAGGGCATAGTGACAGTGATTGACGGACTTGACCGAAGCAGAGAGCAGCTCCAGGGTAGAGTTTATCACAAGTTCATGAGAAAGGACGTATCGGGTGTTAAGAAAGGTCGCTCAGGTCTATGTGTGTGACAAGTTCAAGTGGGAAATTAATGGGTTTCTGAAGGAAAAGTAAAATATGAATCAAACTTGAGTTTCGCTTGTGGTGAGTCAAATGATGCGTGAAAAGCAGATGGTAGCTGATATTTTTGTAAAGAGTCTACAGTTTTAATTTTTTTTTGTTAGGATCAAGGGACAGCTGTAGGATTGGCCTCTTCAAACAAGGGAAGCCATCAATGAGGGTTCTCTACTCCCTCGTGGGGAGTCTGTGAGGAAATCTTAGGTGATGTAATCAGGGCAGTTACGAATAGGCTTATGTAGGAGGAGACGTTTTTATGACAGAAATGTTGGTATTGGACGTTCTGGGCAGAGGGGTTGAACCCGACCTGTCGAGGTTTTAACCCGTCCGAACTGAGGGAAGCAGTTTTTG
>LQNS02011188.1:72579-85036 GCA_001587735.2 Parhyale hawaiensis | reverse complement strand
TAGACAATTATTTCTTCTAGCTTACTGTTTTCCCCTGACGAAGCAGTTTTCTCTTCATAGGTCAAAATTTGAGCACCTCAAATGAAGCAGATATTTGAGGTGGAAAGACGGTATCAACGGTATCTTTGCTACGAACCGAACACATTGTATATAAGCTGCTATTTTGTTTAAGTTTGTTGGAGTGTTTTACGCAAGATGTTACTTCTGCCTGTCTATATAGAAGACCTATGGATGACAGCACGACAAATGATCAACGAAGAAAAGAAGAAAATTAAGAAGCAAATAAGAGAAGAGCAGATTCCGCACCGGCCTAGAGGCATTATGCAAACGTATAGGTTATTGCGTGAATTTTTCACGCACGGGTCCACTAGTTTAACAGATTACCCCTCTATAGTGTGATGGAGACACACCATATCATGATAGCTAGTCTGGCCAACGGGCTTGTAACAATGGTTATAATCCAAATTGCAACCAGAGCTCAGTCATCAATATACCAACAGGATCACCTATAGTCCTACCGTACCTTCGACAATCAAAAGGAAATAGTACAGTAGGAAAACAGAAAAAATTCAGCTCACGCCTGCGTACCGTGAAATGGAAGCTTAGAGAAGTAGCAGGTAATAGGCACATGAGCTACAGGTCATTCCGATCATGGAGGCCGTTGCCTACATGCAGAATCCTAACCCACCGCTGCCTGAGCGCCAAACTCTGATAACCTGGATTAGAGCATATCCCTTGGATCATTGAGTTCTCGGACTTTTCTACTCTCATCTGCAGGCTATATGCACATTTACGAGAAAGAATATTGAGACACTCTACGTCATACGATGCAAAAACATCACTAGCTCCTGTGTATCTGGGCACACCCACAAACCATCGGAATATGTCATTGTAAGCAGAGGCGCGGAATATCCGTGGAACACGTTCGGGCAAGCGTGCCCTGTATGGGTGATTTATGTTGGGAACGAGGTCACCCGTGCCACCCCCAAAACGCGCATAGCGACCGAGCAGCACCAGAGTCTCATGGATGCCATGCTCAAAAAGGCGACCTGTGGCGACCATGTGTGGACCAAACGCCACGGTAGTTCCACCGAAATTTTTTAATTGGGTAACTACAGTAAGTGCAATAACTGCAATGAGAGCTATAAATGTAATATATTAGGCCGTGTTCACATATCCTTCATTGTAACGCGTTCACTCAAACTGATGGATGCGGCCCGTTGATTTGAGAGAAACAGCTGCAGCAAACGCGTTAAACCGAAGAATGAAGCCTGTCCCTTTTTTCGGGGCGCCGCGTCATTCAAGTATACAGAACTTATATGAAGGCTAAATTTATCCTCTGCAGCGCTCACAGGTCATGGACAAGTCAGCAAGTTTTCTTTTATCTTCACGTTATTGATTGGAATTACTGTACAGTTCTCCCGTTTAGGAGAAGAAAACTAAAAAACCTGAAAATGATATAAGAACACAGACGCATTCTTTGATTTGGCAGTCCAACTAATTGCTCTGTGCTGAGTTCTCTTTTGTCGGTTTATCAGTCTGTAACTATTTTTAAAATAGGCTATTTTTTTTGTCCTTTCAATTCTTTGCTGTATATGTCATTTCATTGTTTCCTATTTCTTCCACTCCTATCGCTTAGGTGCAATAAGTGCAATTTTTAGGTGCCATAAAAGAAAATTTTAGGTGCAATAAGAGCAATTTTTAGATGCAATAAGAACAATTTTTAAGTGCAATGAGAGCAATTTTTAGGAGCTATAACTGCAATATTTTGAGCGGAATAAATTTGGGCTCTACTTATGACATTAGGCATTACAAAAAAATGACTCAATCGCTGATGAATAAGTTTCTCAAAAACTTCATTAAAAATTGAAAGTGTTGAAATGGACCGATAATTTGAAGGGACGTTAGGATCACCAGTTATATGAATAGGTATAACTCTCGCAATTTTTAAGATATCTGGGTAAATCCGTAACGCAAGGCACCTGTTAGAAATGGCACACATATATTTGCCCATATAAGGTAACACAATACCGGAAGTGTTCTCTTAACCACCCGTACTTAATGCATTCCATTATTTAGGGCTTCTAGACACGCACGCTAAAGTGCCCTGAGAGAACGCCCATTTGTCGCTTTCCATGCCGTCGTTGCTACAACACTTAAACGGAGAAAGAAAACGGCGCGCGGTATATGCCTTTGTGCAACGCCAACTAATACAGACGGACGTGACCTAGCGTGTGCCAGCCCACTTCCACACACAACCTGCCACTAGCGCTGTTAATCGGATATCACAGTCATACTAGGTTGACCTCTAGATGGTATATGAAATGTGTAAATTCTTGATGTTTATGTGTGTGTGTTTCTTTTCGTCTATTTAGCCCCGAGAAACAGGTGTGTGCGGTAAATTGAATGTCATGCACATATATTGGATAAAATTATGCTGAGTGGATGCAAGCCATCAAATGTCTATGGACTTGATAGTTGAAATTTTTTCGAGAATCGAAGTCAGCGAGCGTTTTCAGAGGACGGGGAAGGGTGTCGCAATCATAAGAATTCCTGCCGCAAATCCTAATAATTCCGACCCTCCTATAAAGCATCATGTTTTTTAGCGGTCGTCAGGAAGCTGCAATCAGTATCGGTATACTGTTAGGAAAACCTTGAAAGTTAATATCGTGAAAACCGTATACATAGTGGTAGGTCATTTAATCATTTACAAGGCATAAACAAATAATTGGCGCGGTTTCTTACTAAACAATTTTTATCTCAAATAAATGCACCCAAGGGATACAAGCATGGAGATAGTGACAGTGATTGACGGACTTGACCGAAGCAGAGAGCAGCTCCAGGGTAGAGTTTATCACAAGTTCATGGGAAAGGACGTATCGGGTGTCAAGAAAGGTCGCTAAGGTCTATGTGTGTGACAAGTTGAGGTTGGAAATTAATGGGTTTCTGAAGGAAAACTAAAATGTGAACCAAGCTTGAGTTTCGTTGTTGGCGAGTCAAATGATGCGTGAAAAGCACATAGTAGCTGATAGTTTTGTAAAGAGTCTACAGTTTGAATTCTTTTTTTTTTTGTAGAATCATGGGACAGCTGTAGGAGGGGCCTCTTCAAACAAGGGAAGCCATCAATGAGGGTTCTCTACTCCCTCGTGGGGAGTCTGTGAGGAAATCTTAGGTAATGTAATCAGGGCAGTTACGAATAGGCTTATGTAGGAGGAGACGTTTTTATGACAGAAATGTTGGTATTGGACGTTCTGGGCAGAGGGGTTGAACCCGACCTGTCGAGGTTTTAACCCGTCCGAACTGAGGGAAGCAGTTTTTGAGATTGGATGGCTGAGTTGTAGTCGCCCTCTAACTTGTTCTGCTAACCTCTATTTTGATACACCAAGTAGAGTGCGTTAGCGACGTCATGGTCTCATTTGCCATGACCATTTAGCACCCTGTAATGAATTGTAACTAAGTCATCTTGTGTGTCTTCAACTATCTCTGTGATTCCAAAAATACAAAAGATGAACATCTAACACTGAGTCGTCAATTAAGCCTTTTTACGCAAATTTAAGAAGCTCTATTCCGGAACAAATTAACTCTTCATTAGATCTTCCATAAAGTCATCAACAGCAGCAACTTCAGCACGACATGGCCGCCCGAACGCAAAACAGATTTTTCTGTATCTTTGCTTACGGATCTTCGTGTTCGTGTTGAATGAACTCATTGGTCGTGTGGATGGAGCTATACGCACCCATCCACCCCTACCCTATCGAACCGAACTGCCTGAACCTTATGGACCATCTTGTATGCAAACTTACTTCATGTGGTTCCCTCCGAGCGCAGTCCCGCGGCACCTCGCCTGGCAGCAGAGACTTGCACAGCGGCTCTTGATCCAACCCGCCGCCCTCCCTCGGCTCCCCAGCACCGGGGCAGCGGACATTTCGCTGCTCCTTCTGTGGACAATCTTCCAATACCACGACCGGCAGCAGGGCACGCGGGGGCAGTTCTGTTTCCAGCCCACCGGGGTCTCGTTTGGGTTTTACGCTAGACATTTTAGGCTGCCGGGAATCTGTAAATAATACAGGGTATATAAATTATTAGTCTTTTCAGTGAAATTCCTTTGCTTTTGCTACCGCTCGAACTATCAAGTAGTTTAGATTCCAACGTCCGACTTCATATTCGCCTTGTTTGAAAGATTATTACTTTCATGTTGACATTCCTAAGCCCTGATTTCAGATCACTAGACTTACGTTATCACATTAATAAATGCAATTGTGGCGATTCATTGTTATAATCTTGTTTATACTTAAATTACGATCATAGAATCCGTGGGTAGAATAAAACTTTACATGGCCATGAATAGTCGAGCATAAGCTCTGGCGAGGCGCAAGTGCATCCCAGACAGCTGGTAGCCTCAATGAGATGGTAAATGAGCAGGCAGCGGATGAACGCATGGAGTACCGATGGCGAGAGAAGTTCTGAGCTGGTGATATTGCTCCTGAAAGTCAGTCCAGGGGCAGCCCTCAGACCATGGCGAATTTCACGATCATCGCAGTGGACGGGAATTAATTTCAGCAACCTAGTGAGTTGTTGGCGAAATCGTATTGGTGATTGAGGTGCTTATGCGCTGATTCAACGCTACTGTATATCCCTGAAATCCAATAAATTTTCAGCGTGAAATAGGACAAATAATATTTAACGACGTAATATATCTAGTTGAAAATTAGAAATGACATCCCTGCTGTGAATGATACTCGAATTCAATCGATATATTTCTACATCTGAATGGGAAATCGAATGCTTTGTAACAAGATTTTGGGACTTAATTAAGTATTGAGCGAGGGGTAAACTAACGTACTTCCCGAAAGGCTGTTACCACCCTAGTTTCGGCCGAAGCCAAGTGGTCTTGACTGAGCTACGCTATCACAGTTAGACCTAGCATGGATACCTGTACAAACTTATGGGAACGACAGTTATTGTGAGGGCGTTAACGATGGGCACCGGAGTTGCGAATTGAAATTTTATGGTACAACTAGAGGGCCCGCGCTGTCATAAAGTGACAACGAAGAATTTGTGAAGACCCGTCTTGTGTCGCCTCTAGCATCATCGCTAAGATATTACGGCCGAGCTTTACATCTTTCAGAATCAGATATACTGTTCGAGTGGAAATCTGAAATCTGGTATATTTTCTACCTATCAGTTTTCTATGAACCTCAGCAGAATGACCACAGACTTCAAGCAGATGAAAACACTGTTGAAACCAAAAAGCCCAGAGCTAATTTTACCCATATATTTCGTTAAGAGCGTGACTCCGAACATATGAATATATGTATACAAACACCCGACGGTCATTCTCTGTATTAGATAGAAGTTGTTGGGACCAGTTTCACCGTGTAGAATATGGAGTCAGAAAATTGTATAGAACAATCACAGTTGAAGATAGAAATTGTATTGTATCTCAAAAGGCTACAAGGATGAGAAGGATGAGCCGAGCTGATGGAATGTGTGACCGTTTAAACTATGAGGTGGGTCTGAGGGGTGGTTTGTGTGGGAGAGAGTATGGAAGTGGTAACCTCTATGCTATCAATGGAAGAAATTCCTATGATGATATCTAACCCGTAATAAACACTAAAGGCTACAAAAGGTCTGTCTTAAATCCTACTTCAAACAAAAGAAAAGCAACATATGCATGAAAAACAAAGGGAAAAATTAATTTGTAAGTGATATCGGCTAGACCGTAAAATATGGAGCCGCAGAGTATTTGAAAACTTGAATGGGTGAGTTCGCATAGGCCGTATAATATGGAGACTGAAAACCGCAGAGTGTTTGAGAAAATTCATTGGGTGAGTCTAGAAAGATCGTTAACATAAGCGAGAAATATCCGTAGAGTATGTGTAAGGTGATGTGAATAAAGCGTTCCGATATAACTAAACATACAAACTGTATATAAATACATTACTATGGGGAAAATGTTAACAAGACTGACAATGTACGCTTTAAAGGCAGAGAAAAGACATCGGACCAAGCGGTGGGGGGGTGAAGCATATCCTCACGGGTATATGCTAAAGTTTGAAATCCAAGTGCTATATTAATATACATGTAATACAACACTAAAAATCGGTATAAATAAGTAGAGTTTTAATTGCTTAAAATTTATGTTTCAAGAAAAAATATTGAATTTCCATGAGAGGGGATGGTGTATCTCTTGAGATGGGGGTTAGCGGAGGGAAGTAAACGTCTATCAATGATAAAATTTCCTACAATAAGCCCTAACTATTTAATAAATCAATCACAAAAAACATATAAATATAAAATATTTTATCAGGAATTCAATAAAAATGACACCTCAGTTCCCAAAACGTATCTCTTAAACAAAAATGTTCACTTTCACATGAGAGACTTGGATGATCTTTGTCTTGAGGGTGATGTGGGCGAGGAGAGGGGTGACGGTGAGCCTCATACTACTAATGACAAATATTCCAAAGAAACGACCCAAAACTCATCAATAATACACTAAAGTTGGTATATATACAATGTGTTTACCAATGAAATCAACAAGCTTCAATTAATTACAACCATATCTCTTAACACAAATATTCATTTTCGCAAGGGAGAGAGATCAGGAGGTTGTACACCTTACTCTCCATGTTAGGTTAAGGCTTATATTGCTCTCAAAAAAAAAAAAATCCAGAAGTAAAACTTAGCTTAATAAAATATTTAAAAATCAATATCAACAGGAAAAGTTTCACTTCAAATAAAAAAAATAAAATATTCAACTAGTTAAACTGATGAGAGGATCAGAATTTTCTGACTATGAGTGCCTCAGATTATGATGGTTCCATTTGTGCGTAAAATACAGCCATTTCATAGAAAAACTAAAAAATATCAAATAAATCAAAATAAATGTGCATCTCGTAACAAGAGAAACAATTAAATCCAGATAAACATTTAAATTTCTTATACCACTCAGGTTCACCCTCCAAATGTCATTCACATCTGACCCTTCATATGCCACCCGGTTGGACTTTTCATATAGCTACCGCCTGAGTTTGACCGTCTGTATGCTTCCCGGGTTTGGCCCTCCATACGGTAACTAGTGTAACTCCATACGGTAACTACCACTACGGTAAGTAGTGGTAAATAGTTAATATCAATAAAGGGGTAAGAGAGCTTGCAATAGGATAATGATATGCAACTGACCTAGGGAAGTTTGTAGTAGGGTCAGCGTTAGGGGTGGGGTAGTGTGGAGGGATAGCGCGTGTGACTGCGCGGTGACCCGGCGCGGGGCGACGCTTAGAGAGGTCAACAGTCACGAGCGCAGGAACCGTCGCATTACCCACTACTGTTGTACCTCCAACATATATTGTCTGGAGTTACCACTCCCCCTTACTCTCCAAGCTTAGCCTCTCTCCGATCTGCGCTCTTGTGCACTGCAGTAAACAATCACGGCAGACACATCATTATCTCCTTCTATCTCTCCCTCACACTCTCCGGCAGTACACCTTGTTCCTACTGCTTCCTACACTCTCTCACACACACCGAGAGTACACCTAGTTCCTTCTCCCTTCTACTGTCTCATTCTACCGCATGTCTTCCTTTGAGCACACACATCTCACTGCTCCATGAAAACTCTCCTGTATCTCGTACAATAATTCAACCATATCAATGCTCAAGCTGCGATAAACAAGATGATATCAACCATTGCATCGGGACAAAAAAAAAAAAAAAAAAGCAGACCTACCCCGGCAGCCTGCTACTCACCCTTACGTAGATTTCTCTGCCACAGTTGCGAGGGGCCAACCCCAGTTACTCGAAATTGTACAAAAAAAAAAAATGGAATGACCGTACATCCACACACAGAGAATCTTACTGACACAGCTCGGGTAGGAAAAACATACAGCGCTAAATGATTCATCTCATGTCAACCACTGCCTGGGAAATATCGCCTGTTTATTCCAGACTCGGGATCTCGGGCCACCTCGGTTCGTGTTCGACTGTTACAAAGTAAGTCGTACAGCTAGGGACAAGCATATATAGAGTGTCCAGACATAAGTATTTGCACAACTCTATTTTTTGTGTATTTTAAAAATTTAGAGACTGCTTTAGGATCATTAATACAGGAAGTTTATATAACATATGTATATATAATAGAATATTTAAACAGAATAGTCAAATGTGCACTTATAACAAGAAAATTTAACACAAGCAAAAGTACTGAGGGACAAAAGTATTTGACAAAAAAAAAATATGACATTATTACTTGGTTGCGTGACCTTTATTGGCAATAACAGCATGGAGACAAATGTTATAGCTGGAAACTAACGTTTCACATTCACTTGATGGTATTTTTTTTTTCATTCTTCCATGCAGATAACCTTTAATTCAGTAAGGTTTTTGGGACACCGTTTGTGGACACCAGATTTAAAAAGGCGCCACAAATTTTCTGTTGGATCAAGGTCCGGTGATTGGCTACGCCATGGAAGAACATTTATTTTCTTCTCTTGAAACCAATCTTTTGTTGAATTCGCAGCATGCTTGGAGTCATTGTCTTGTTGGAAGGTCCACCTGCGCCGTCCGTAGAATTTTTTGGCAGTTGGAAGCATCTTCTTCTCTAATATCTAACTGTACATGAAAACTATTCATCTTGCCATCAATGATATAAAGATCCCCAACACCATGGGCAGTAAAGCAACTCCACACCATGATGCTGCCCCCTCCATGCTTCACGGTGGGGATGGTGTTCTTGGGGTCATAGGCAGTACCACGTTTCCTCTATTATTTGGCTCCATACATGCCGAGCTTCGTTTCGGCCAAAAAAGTTCTATTTTAATCTCGTCAGACCATAACCCCTTCCCAAAACTCATTTCCCCTATCCAGGTGGTCGTTGGCAAATGTTAAGCGGCTCTTGACATGTTTTGCTGTAAGAAGAGGAGTTTTGCGAGGAGTGTAAGAATGAATGCCAGTACGGTTCAATGCCCTAACAATAGTTTTCTTGCTGACATACAGTCCCTGAGACGCCAGTTCACTCTGAAGGTCAGCACGAGTTTTCACGGGGTTATTAGTCACATTACGTGGCATGTAGCGCCGAGGACGGCCCATGATCTTACGCAGAGCTCCAGCTCTTGGCAGGTTGGAGACCGCCCCAGTCACTTGATGCTTGCGGACTATTGCTCCAACCGTTAAAAAAGGAACATTGACACGTTCTGCTATTACTCTATAAGTTGTTCCCTCACTACAAAGTTGAATTATCGTTTACGAGTAGCTTCAAGGATTTCTTTAACTTTGGGCATTGTAGTGAGAGTGTGTGGGACTTCAACGAGGTCTAGTAAGGCAATGATTGCGCCGGCTGTGGTTTGTTTACATTGCATTTGTTTCGAGACGTTTCGTGAACGTTCTAGAATAATTTCCAAACTAATTTATTCAAATTATACTATTAAATATCAAAGATTCAACATCATATTTATTTTGGTCAAATACTTTTGTTCCTCATTACTTTTACTTGTGTTAAATTTTCTTGTTATAGGGGCACATTTGACTGTTCTGTTTAAATGTTCTATTATACATATATATGTTATGTACATTTCCTATATTAATATCCTAAAGCACACCTTGAATTTTTAAAAATACATAAAAAATAGAGTTGTGCAAATACTCATGTCTAGGCACTGTATATATATATATTTCGATATGGGCTATTAGATGGCCAACAATCTTTAAAAACCGCCTGTTAAGTGGCCAATCTCTCGATAGAGGTACCAAGAATCCTGGCCACCTAACGGTAAGTCAACTTCAAAAAGTGAAACCCATCCTAAAAATACCGTAGATTTATCTGAAGATGGTCTCATTTTGAAGGAAAATCAAATCTACGTTCACCTACGCCAACTTCTCGATAGTAAAATTCTTTTCTGCTGCCACCATCCACCCCGACCAACCATCCTAGCACGAGCCCCCTTCCCAATGAGCTCTTACCTCCGAGAACAGAGGTTAGGTCTTCCAGGACTGGTTTCCGTAGTGTTCTAAGTGCTTTACAGCACTGTGAACCCGTTAAAACACCTATATTTGATATAGGTCGTTAGCAGAACCAGTCCTTAGGGACATAGCCTTGGTTCTCGGAAGGGGATGTACCTCTATCAGGCCACATATATATGCCGTTGTGGCCTGATAGAGGTACATCCCCTTCCGAGAACCAAGGTTAGGTCCCCAAAGACTGGTTCTGCTAACGACCTATATCAAATATAGGTCTTTTAACGGGTTCACAGTGCTGTAAAGCACTTAGAACACTACGGGAACCAGTCCTGGAGGACCTAACCTCTGTTTTCGGAGGTAAAAGCTCATTGGGAAGGGGGCTTGTACTGGGGTGGTTGGTCGGCGTGGATGGTGGCAGCACAAAAAATTTTACTATCGAAAAGTTGGCGTAGGTGAACGTAGATTTGATTTTCCTTCAAAATGAGACAATTTTTAGTTAAATCTACGGTATTTTTAGGATGGTTTTCACTTTTTAAAGTTGACGTACCGTTAGGTGGCCAGGATTCTTGGTACCTCTATCGAGAGGCGGTTATTGCAAGTGGCCTGTTGGTCACAGGCCAGTCAATGCAGCCAATTAGCATCACGTGTTTGGCCTCCACACCGCTCCTTTAGTTTACATGTAGAGGTAACTTCCGCTTTGGAATCCGTCTCTACCAGCTCCTCAAAACTGCTGAGCACCTCAACTGCAAACTGCCTAAAGATGACCAAGCGACAAGCGATTTGGTCGAAACGCGTCGCACCAGTTTGGACCAAAACCTCAATCTCAACTTCACCCAACTCATCCACCTCACAGAAGAACAAGCCACTATCAACATGATACGTCAACTTGAACGACTCAATAAACGCATCATTAACCATAGATATGGCTTTGTTTTTAACCAAACTTGTATAACAGAAGGGCTGCTCCCAAAATATTCTGATATATATATATATATATATACATACATACATGCATAAATCACGCCTTAAGTCCATAACACGGCGTCGACGCCTTGATATCAGACCCTCCAGCTGGCAGGTCTTTAACACTGTAGCAACGTTGCTAGGAGGTGCTTTTCGCCGGCCAACAGGCCAAGCATCTTTCCAGAAAAACCCCATTGGAGCTGCTGTAGATGAGATCGCCGCTAGCGGTTGCGGCGATCCAATCACGGTTGGTCGAAATCAAAGGATGCGAAGTCTTTACAGTTAAAAGTCATCCCAGAATCAACTAGGGTGTGATTCCGTCTTTAGGATGAGTCGATGACAATCTTGGATTCGGCCGTGATGCTCCGCCCAAATTCTCAGCTGATCCTTCAGCTGGGCGTAATCTCAACCGTACGAGGGGGAAACGTCCGTCGATGCAGACAACTTTAACGGACGCAAAATCGTCACTCTGCTCCACCCAAATCCTATAATAGGCTGGTCACCTATGGCTAGTTAGGTGATAGTTGGCTTATCTTGTGAGACCAGTCTGCGTTGCGTATTGTTCGTCCTCCAGCGCAAATCCTCCTCCCCCTCCAGGTGCCGGTTCTTCCTCTTTAAGTACTGAGAAGCTGCCGCGCCTCTCGCCGCATATCCAGAAAGGCCCGCAGTATCTGTGCGTGGCAGCTCTCAGCTTCCGGCACTGCGTAGTCCGTAGCAACAGGAGTGCCACCACGAAAAACGTCAGCATGCAGTGATACCAATTTAGCATTTTTAATGCTAGATCTAGCTTTATTTTCGGTGATTTGGCACTATAAATTTGGTTTTAACATCTAGCAGGAAAAACAGCATCAAAACAGTATATTTAGCTGTTTTTTGCTATCTTTATTATTTCTTGTTAGCGTAATAATGCAGAAATTTCAAAGCAATTTATCTAATATTGTACCAAAAATCACGAATCCTATGATTCACGTCCATTGGAATTTGAACTGAAATTGTCCAGTGTAGCCATGGGTGTGAACATGTTAAGGTAATAGAGTACTATCATATCTATACAGTGCATAGTGTTTACGTAATGAGAAGATTCTTCCTCCTTACTGTACAATAAAGCTAATGCTGCAGAATTTCTTAACCAAAAAACAACAGTTGAGATGCAACGTTGAGGGAGCTGTAGGAAGCTGTGTATACAGTGGCAGGTAGAGCTATACCAACATTCCAAAACTGAACAATAAAAATTGCACATGTCATAACCCTAATAAAAATATCGTAAACTCTCAAGTTCCATTATTGCAAAATAAAAGGAGGTTAAGTAAATCCCAGAAATGAGCAAGTCCGTCAAGCTAGTATATTTTGGAGAAAACTCGAGTCCCTGAGGTTTATGCTAAATGCACAATTTGTCTTAAATATATGGTGACTCTAAAGGAATTATATGTCTTCGTACTACGACCCAGATTTGAACACAACGGGCTGTGTACCAAGAGATGTTATCGCACGGCTCAGTTCTCCTCTCCCCCCTGTCGACCACTCCACCTCCTCACCCCTGGCA
>LQNS02010872.1:11535-22500 GCA_001587735.2 Parhyale hawaiensis | reverse complement strand
ATGCTGCAAGATGGAGGGAAGAAGCTAGAGCCAAGAGCACATTGACATTGTACCAGCAGTGTAAAGTGACATTCGGAGACGAAAGAATTTATACAAATGCAGCGTCATCTATCATGTATTACAGAGCCCGGTGTAACTGTCTTCCGCTACAGGGGAGGAGGATTCACTGGGGGGAGTCTGGGACGTGCAGGCTGTGTGGACAAGAGGAGGAAGATCTTGGTCATTTTCCTGTAAGATGCCCAGCATTGGCTGCCAAACGACTGGGGACCCTGTTACTGGGTGATGGGAGGGAGGAGGAGTAGATGCTGCGCGAACTGTTGTTCGATGTTCAGGATACGGAGAGAAAGAAGGGCGATTTTATGGTCCATGGCGCAAGCGGGAACTGCTAATGAAGCCTGTGATGTCGGGATAGATGCAAGACCCACTGAAGAAGGTGTAATCCAATGAAAAGGATAGTCCTTCGCCTTCATCGCATCGCATCTCTTTCCTTCTTACATTTTTGACTATTTCACTGAGACTCACAAATTTACCCTCTTCACTCAGAAGTTGCTACGATATGCAAACTACATCTGTTTTTAGAAGGGGAATAAGAAAAGCCCCAGCAACTATCGACTAATCAGTCTTACATAGGTCGTCAGCAAAACCATCGAACGCCTATTGAAAAAGCGCATCACTGATCACCTGAGGATGCAGCATCTCATAGCCGTCACTCAGCATGGCTTCCGAAATGGAAGAAGCTGCTTAACAAACCTACTGGACTTTTTCTCGAAAGTTACGGATATTAAAGATGAACAAAAGGGCGTAGGCCTTGTGTATCTTTCGACAAAGTCCCCCCTGTGCGGCTAATGAAAAAATTGGAAGACCATGGCATCCGGGGAGACTATTTACGATAAATCAGGGCATGGCTTACGGGTCAACAGCAGCGAGTAAAACTTGAAGAAGTGACAAGTGCCTGGACGCAAGTTTCATCAGGGGTTCCCCAAGGTAGCGTGCTTGGCCCACTTCTGTTCTCAATTTACATCAATGATCTCGATCTTAACATCCGTAGTAAAATTAGTTAATTTGCGGATGATACTAAATTATGCCATCCTGCCACGAAAACAGCCGAGTTCCAACAAGACCTTGACCACCTCATGGAATGGAGCACAACGTGACAGATGAGCCTTCTTGTCGACAACTGCTCAGTAATGCACGTAGTGCTAGTGAACTCTTCAACTCCATTCAAAATGAATCGGACAGAATTGGCTCATGTCACCCAACAACGTGACTTGGGGACTTGGGAATCACTACTACCAACAAGCTACTACTCTGTCAGCAAGTTGACAAGAGTGTGAAAATGGTAAGCAGAGTACTGGGATTTATCCCCAGAAATTTTTAATACAAGTCCAAAGACATCATCATTCCCTTGTACAAGGCGCTAGTGCGGCCATACTTAGAATTTGCCATTCAATTCTGGTCGCCACATCTGTGTAAAGATATCGATAAAATGGAAAGAATCCAACGCAGAGCAACGAAATTTATACCTCAGCTGCAAAATAAGTCGTATGGATGTCGCCTAAAAGAACTGGGTCTGATCTCTCTCGAGCAAAGACGTCTCAGGGGCAATTAATAGAAACATTCAAGTATATGAACGGCTTCAACGACGTACCTACAACGGGGCTCTTGAAAGAGACCTCAATGATCGCTTGCGAAACAATGGTCAAAACTCAAGCATAAAGCTGGGAGAACGACGTTAAGTCAGCAGTTCTTTCCGTATTTCTTAGGCAGCATTTGGAATAGACTACCTTCCGATGTTGTTAGTGCCGAGTCAGTAAACGCGTTTAAAAATCGTCTTGACATATATTGGGAGAGACATCTTCCGCAACTAAGAACTCCTCCTCCAGGAGTCGCAAACTCTTAACGACCAAAGCTTAAGATGCCACCTTAATCCGTCTCCTTCTCTCTCCCGCTCCAACTACACAGCTTGATGTCTCTAAGCTCCGCATGTCAGCGGCTCTTGATCGTGCTTGCGAGCATTCAAGAAAGTCTCTTGGGCATCGCTCTTCACCCCCCCCCCTTTTTTTTCTTCTCTCTTTTCTCCTGCCCCCTATATCCCTGTATCCTAGACTAACATAATGGTAATAGCTCATAGAGTGCCGGGGCGTATGTTCCGATGTCTCTTTGGGAATGGACCTATTGGTTCGTCTACTACCACCTATCTAATCTAATCTAGTTTCACCTGATGTCGGTATGTTGTCTCAGTGGATATCATATTCTTTTTGCAGGTAAATCACGTAGTGTGAAAGGAAATCACCCTGGAGAGCGGCGAAAGTCATCACCTTCCCCAGATGAACAATCGTTAAAGCTTCGGTCTGACGGTTGGTGTGCAATTTACTTTTTAATGTAATATATATGTATAATAGAGACCGAAGTCTAATTCTTCATCGTTTTTCTGTGCATTTATCTGTCCTATTTACTAACGCTGTAACAGCACTGTCTAAAATTTGGCTGGGTGAGTGTGGTCATCCTATCACACTTCATTAAAAACTGATAAGTAGAAAATGGAACATGTAGTTGCAGATTATGGCACACGTATCTAAGTTCATGTATTTGAATACACTTCTTGCCGATTCATCGCAATTGCTCTGCAGCAGCTGTGACATGACGTGGAAGTGGGCTTCTTGCAGCAAGCGTTGATACTTTCTTCTAGATACTTTCTTCTTACATTGAAGTTATATTTGCTCTCAGGACACGACGTATAAATTCAGTACATGCTTGACGAAGCGCACGCGAAGCGATAATTTTTTACGGGCTGGCAGAAACAACAATTGCACTCGATGTTTCTTAGTATTGATGCGCTTCTCAATGTTTTAGCACAACTCGTACGTGAGTGTACCCTAAAACTCGTTTATAATATTGTAAATTGCACCTTGTATTCAACCTGTCGAATTCGTTAAAATTCACCCGCATCTACAAATTTTGGACGGTTGAAATCGTTGAAAAGCTTTTTACGCAAACGGACTGTACGGAAGTTCTACCTACAGTCGTATCTTAAAAGTTATTACTCGATATTCGTATACAGTTTAACTTATGCTGGGGCCACACTAGTCATTTACACAGACAACTTGATATAAGGCTTGGACGTCATTTATGCCACGCTATCTACGCTACCGATTTTAAATATGTACGGAAAGGGCCCGCGAGCTGCACATCCTAGCAACCAGTTGGGTGTAGAAATGCATATGTGGCCCCGGCATAAAACTGCTTTGTTGCTCTCTTCATCAACTCCTTCGACATCACCTAGACGTAGTCGGTGCAGTTATTCTCATGCAGGAATTATCTACGATGTCCTGCAAAGAAACGCTTCCCGTGAGTAGATTTTTTTTCTTGCGGTCATTAGGCTGAATTATTACCTCCGACAAGGAGGATCTGTTTTCGTCTGGTTTGTCTGTCAATTTGCCTGTTATTCTTTTGTCTGTCACACAGATTACTGAAAAAGTTATGGATGGATTTTGATAAAGTTTACAGGGATTGTTAAGTATGTTAGGAGAAACAGATGATTAATTTTTGGTTAATTTCTCATTCGTTTGTTTGTCTACCTTATTTTCGCTAGTGCCACAACTCAAAAAATGTTATGGCGAATTTTTATTAAATTTACACGAATTGTTGGCAATGTTTAAAGACGTAAATGATTAAATTTGGGTGCAATTTTTTTTATTCCTTTGTGTGTTTGACTTATGTTTGTCATGATATTTTTCTGCAGCATAACTCGAAATATTGTGAACGGATCTTCATGACAATTAGAGATACTGTTAATACTATCAAAAGGCACAAATGATAAGATTTTGGTGTTGGTACAAGGAAAATTATGGTTTCAGAGCCAATTTGAATTTTTCGTTACCGTTGTTTTGCTTGGCGGAGGTATGTGCTCTCAGAGCGCTCTAGTTTTCTATACATTCGAAATGTTAACGACTACATTAACTATAGTGACCTCCTAAGCATAATCTAATTCGAAATGATTGGTAGGTACTCAATTCCATTGTATTGTCATGTATAACAGTAATGTAATAGCGAGTGAATAACTATAGTTTCGGTTATAGTCTTGAATTTGATTTTTCGTCACTGTTTCATGCTTGTACCTATGGTGTTTGAATATGACCCGTTGCTGTGAACTGCTATTTCCATCCTACATTCATCTCTTTCCTTCTTACGTTTATGACTATTTCCTTGAGACTCACTAATTTACCCTCTTCACTCAAAAGTTGCTACGATATGCTAACTACATCTGTTTTTAGTTTCACCTGATGTCGGTACGGTGTCTCAGTGGATATCAAATTCTTTTTGCGGGTAAATCACGTAGTGTGAAACGAAATCACCCTGGAGAGCGGCGAGGTTCATCATCTTTTCCCGATGAACCATCCCTAATTTTAGGAGCAGTGTTGAATTTACATTATAATTTACTATCCTTATATAATGAAACGCTTCGTGTTTTTTTTTTTTTAATTTTTATTTGGCGTCCGCTCTTAAGGAAATAAATAGGCGATAAATAGGCAAGGTAATGTAGATTTAGTAATCGAGCTATGTTTTCATTGAGATCGTTGACCAGGTTGCGGAAGATGGTGAAACCCTTTATCTGAATGCGCTTATTTCTTGAAACACTTCTTGAAATCGGAACAATGCAGTTGCAGATTCTGGAGTCTGATTTTAAACCTTTTTCCTCTCATGTCACAACATATAAATTCGGCAGATGATCAACGGAGCATTCACGACGGGCAGTAGACACTTCTTGTTGCTTACTGTCTTTCTCTCAGAGAGTAGATTTCGCTTCAGAGGCCAAAATTTCAGCAATTCCAGGTAGCAGATATTTGAGTATGGATGGCAGTATCGTGGATACTGTACACTCGTATTGCATATAAGCTGCTTAGAGTGGCATTCAAGTTAAATTCAGTGTATTACTCAAGATTTTACTTTTGAAGACGCACGTTTAATTAAGAAAGAGGACAGCAAACGTGAAAGAAGAACGAGACTACTACTGTATCAAAAGCGAAAAACGTGCTATCAATGGAAATTATATACGCAGGTTCAGTAGACGGCATAGCCGTGGATAATCCTTTGGGACCAACTCTCGCAAATGCATTCCTTTGTTTCCATGAAAAAAGTTGTCTCGATCATTGTCCTACAAAAATCAAACAAAAATTCCATCGCCGTGTTGTAGATGAACTCATGATATTCAGCAGTCGTATCATATTAAAAATTTCTAAGTGTTTAAACGCCAAGAATCCATCATTCAATTCACTTGCGAAACAGAAGTAAGTGGTAGAAGAAGTGTCTTGCATTTAACTGTGAAAAAAAAAAATGGGCATTTAATAACTACAATGTATGCACTGAGAACAGAAATAATAGCTTTATTGCAGAATTGGTCACATCTCGACTATTTGGCTATAAATTTTGCTGAAACTTTCCCAGAAAGGTAAACTTATGATGCTTATGGTTTTCCAAACTATTAAATCGTGCTGCTTATAGAAAATTTATTTTTAACAATTTTACTAATTTCAATAAGCGGCGGCAATAGTTTTTCAAATAAAAGAAAATATTCACAGATTTATATCACCAAAGGAGCCAAAATAGAAAACATAATGAGAAAAATATGCATTAAACAAGAAATCATTAATCAAAAGTTTACAATGAATGAAAAAAGTCTTACTTGCCAACAAGACCCCCATGACGTTAAATAACTTCAATAATCCTTAAGTCCATGCAGCCAGTTAGTTTACTGCAGAAGGCGAAACTGCCCATGCTGTTGTAGCAACAGCATCCCACAAGACAGATTTTGAGTTGTACTGTTTCCATCTGCGTAAATTTCCCTTTTCAGTAGGGCCCAGAAGTTTGCAATTGGGTTTAGATCAGGTGAGCACGGTGGCCAAGCCATCAGTTTCTCTCCATGGGACCCCAAAGAGTCCAGGAATGCTGTGGTTGTACGGGCAGATGAAAAGGTGCATTATCATGCATGAAAATCAAGTTTCGAAGCAACGAAAGGGGTACCTATGTCATCCAGCTATGGGACCAAGGCGTCCTTTAACATGTCACTATATGACGCAGATATAATTTTTACGTCATCAAGTACTTTAACCGGACCTACAAATCGCTCCCTATAATACCAGCCCATATCGTAACACTACCTCCCTGTTGTTGATGTTTTCCACTTGATGACACTCACCTCCAGGTAGCACCATACCCTTACTCCACCCATCAGGTCCATTAAGGGTTGCCCGAGTTTCGTCGGTGAAAAGAACATGATTCATGTTGATCTTCATGTATTGCTCTTCCCATTCCATCCTCAGAATTTTATGTCTTAGGGTCAGAGGAGGCAATTTCAGATTGGGTTTTATAGAAGCAGTGGAGCGAAGGATGTAATTTCTTGTGATTTTGGGCAATTCAGGAAGCATAGCAATAATAAAAATTTTTTTCCTTGTTTGCCCCAGTCTCTTATGTAGCTGGCAAACCACATTTCTCATGTCTATATCGATAACAGTGCTTGAATGCCCCTCATCTGATCTATTTTTTTTTTGAACGGTCCTTCAAGAATCATGTAACTGTGTCAATATGGCGTCCTATTTTTCGGACAATAGCATCAGGAGAGGTGCCTTTAGCAATTTTTAAAACATAGTTTACTTCTCGTTAGTTAGAGCTTTTCCAAATCCCATTTCAGCAGAACATGCAAGAAGCTATTATTGGCGTTTACCTAAAAAAAAAAATTCAACAAGTTGTCAATCAGGAGACACAGCAAAATGTAAACAAACACAACAGTGTTGCCATAAGATGTTACGATTTCCCTGCAAGTTTCATGAAAAAATATTTCATTGTGCAATAATGAGATATTGTAAATTTTATGCTACAGTTATTATTTCCGTTCTAAGTATAGAAAGGAACCATTCACAGGTCTAGGTTTAAGATACGATTCTTTTGTTTCGTCTTATTTTAAAACTGATCTAATTAGTTGCATGGTCGTTCGGGCGTCCAGAACTTGTTCAAAATATGACAATTTTATTTGAAAACTTAAGGTACTTCGGAAATTGTTCATGAAAAACTACTTCCCAATGAAACTCATTCAACACGTGTTTCGTAAAGCTTTAAAGAAAATCTATAACAGTAACAAAAATGTCCCATATGTAGAACGCAAAATTCTTTATCTACCGCTACCATTTTAGGATATGAGAGTTATGACATTATTGGGAAGAGATGAAGCGCCTATGCGACACAGTGACAAGAAAGACTTGAAGCAGAAAGATCACAGAAGGTAATAAGAACCGCTAATAAACGTTAGCAGGAAACTATGGAAGACTCAAGTCTGAGAAGAGAGCACAAACATCGATTATTGCGTGAATTTTTTACGCACGGGTCCATTAGGTAGTCCCTATATAATAAAATGCTTCGTGTATTTATTTATTTCCTGTCCGCTCTTGAGGAAATATATAGGAAAATGGGCCAGGATGCAGATTTCGGGATCAAGTTTACTTCCCCTGGAGATAGATGACGAGGTTGTAGAAAAAGGCTAAAGTGAAATTCTTATCCCTTTATTATCTAAATACGTTTCTTGTCCCGTTGGAAATTTTGTCGATCCTGTTCTCTTCTGATGGAATTCAGTAGACAATAACTGGACCATATTACAGAAGAAGGCTAAATTTGGAATACGGTACTTATCGTTATTAACATTGAATGCAGTTATTGCTCTTCCAGCTTCTCTTGCCGTTCCCGTGGAGTCTGATATTCATTACTCTTTCTGTACATTGAACTCATATTTTCTTTTGGTTTACGATGTACTCATTTAGTAGAAAATCAGTGAAGCGTAGAGGAACCGAATTTTTCCGGTGTTGTAAGCGTAGTAATTATTGATTCAAACTTTTTGAGCGCGAAAATTTAGTTCTGCTGAAACTATTTCAGTGTATTCTTAATGCGCAGCGAAAATGAAATTCAGTGATGATTCAGCGCTTACTATTACAATTAATTTGTTTGCATGTCATCTAAGGGAGGGAACAGGTGTGCTGAAGACGAATTGAAGTATACTGCTCAGAAGAAAGCACGCATCTCTTACGATAATTTGAGTTGGCGGGTAGTAGCGTTTTCCTCTATATGTATCTCTGTAAGGAAAGTACAATCCACTGCATAATAATACAAAGCTGTTGGTCGCTTGCTTGCTCTCTTGCTCCCTTGCTTGCTCCAATGTTGGTCCGCCTCTCTGCCACGCAGTTAAGAGTTTAATGTGAGAAAATTCATGTACTAAAAAAACAAGTTGAGATACCATACAATTTCAGCGCTTGGAGTACCGGTGACAAATATAGCTCTGGATCTCCGGCCTCTGGATCCCTGTTTTCATTTCTGAATGATATCGAAGTAGTTGAATAATCACGCTGAGCAGACGCCTTATATTGAATTTACATTGCAGCCAAATTTCGACGCTGGAGGTTCAACAATCAGTTGGTATCCACAATACGGTGAACCCTGGGCATTTTCAGCGAATTCTCTCGACTGAATTATATTTTCTTAGTGCAGCTTAACGCTTGATCAATTCCTAGCTGATATTCAGTCCTTATCCTGCAGGGGGAATATTTTGCTATCGCAAAACTCATGGTTGTACAGCTTGCATTTCACTAATGGAAGATTAGGCCTCCAGAATAAAAAACCTGTACTGGGAACCGGAACAATGATAAGCTGAATAAAAAAATTTTGCCGTCATTTTTGACGGCTGGGCCCTCTAGTCTAATACTAAGAATGACCGTCGTGTGTTTATATATATATAGTTATATATTTATATTTTTATTTATTTACTAGAGGGCCGAGTTGTCAAAAATGACGGCAAAAATTTTGTGATTGAGCTTTCTATTGTTGGTTCCCAGTATAGGTTTTGCTGTATTATATAGTCTCATTCCTGCAGGCCTGATCTTCCATTAGTGAAACGCAAATTGTATAACCATGAGTTTTGCGATAGCAAAATATCCCCCTGCAAGATAAGGAGTGAATATCAGCTTGGAATTGATTAAGCCTTAAGTGGCACTAAGAAAATATAGTTCCGTCAAAAGAATTCACTGGAAATGCCCAGGGTTCACCGTATTGTTGATACCAACTGATTGTTGAACCTCCAGCGTCGAAATTTGGATGCAATGTAAATTCTGCTCAGCGTAAAGATTCAACTACTACGATATCATTCAGCAATCAAAGCGGGGATCCGGAGGCTAAGGATCCTAGGCTGGGGATCCAGAGCTATACTTATCACCGGTACTCCAAGTACTGAAATTGTATGGTATCTCAACTTTTTCTTCAGTACATAAATTTTCTCCTATTAAACACTTGACTGCGTGACGGAGAGACGGACCAACATTGGAGCAAAGGAGGGAGCAAGCAAGCAACCAACAACTGTTTTATTATATACCTAAGTGTGTTTCGTGTCACGCTTTTAAAGAAATAGATAGGCAAAAATTAGCTCTGGCCTTCCTGGTTTCATCAGTGAATTCATCTGCTTGAATCATGTGGTCATCCTGCCAAGCTTCATAAAAACTGGTAGGCAGAAAATATTCCAGGTTTCAGATGATGGCACTCGAAACGTATGGCTGGTTCTGGTCAAGGAGGTTCTAATAGAGAGGAGTGCACCCTATCTATTTATCCTACGGGAGCGTTGCGAGTAAACTTTTCCCTTAAACTGACTGAGTGGCTTATCCAATCGGAGAGGAGAGCGGCATTGCCTCACACAGCATATATAGAAAGGAGTCCTGAGCTCAAATTTTTATAGTTATTAACCATCGACGAAATTCCGAGCGGATGGAAGTATGTAAATAAAACTTGTATCCTGTATACCATCTGATGATGAAAATAACAGGGTGAGCGCTGGGATATAAATCATCAGACACGATTGTCTTTGCCAAAATATTGAGGAACTGCCTGTCTGTATCTTCCTTAACTGTATGTGCTGACCACTGCCACTTCAGCCAGTTTAAGATCTCCAGACGACAGCTTCAGTCACGTGACAAAGCCATGCGTTTACTCGCCCAGGGAAGGCTTGCGCGTACCTACTCCTCCCATTGAAGCTCCTTGATTCTGGTCTTTCTTTGACAATGTTGTAGTCCACTCGATGTAGATGCATGCAGCTTCTGTAAACAATCTCTTCCATTGTGTTGTGGACTCTCAACTCTGACTTCCTTCGTTCAAGCTTCTCCTGATGCTCTTATTTTCTTATTTTGGTAATTATCGAATGAACTGGTAAGATATTCTTGAGCCGTTAGGAGTCGCGAAAAGACCACCATGAATTCTCGGCAGCAAATTATTTTCAACAGAACAAGTTATCTCTTGAAAAGTTTCAGAGTCCGAGTTATATGCCACCCTCGAGCATATTGGATACAGAGCGCCGTATTTATTAGAAGCAATACTAACTTCATGCAAAAAACATCGCTTTTTAGCGTATCACCAAAAGAAAGTTTGGTTTTGTTCAGCCTTGCACGCTTTTCTGTACGGTTCCCTAATTCAAAGTGGCAGTTGCACAGCATCTTACACAAGGAAGTTAATAAGAGCCTTACATGTATAGAATGGAGCTCAACCGTCTACCCTAAATAGTCAATAACCTGAGAAATCATTAAGTGCATGTCCCGTCAACACGCGGCACTACCCAGACAGGGAGCTCCCTTCTATACAAGGAAAGCTCTGCCTTAATATCTTTGCGATGATGCTACTGGCAACACAAGACGGGTCGTCACATATTGTTCGCCGTCATTATTGGCAGCGCGGGCACTCTAGTCAAAGAAGAAAAGCCATCAGGATTTTCTTATGATGAAGAAGCAGGTCAAAGAATAGAAGATTCCGCACAAGCCGCTTGAACTTTTGACCCATTTGATACAAATTATATAGTGTAACCTCTAACTAGTATCGTTACATCAGTTCCTTCTTTTAATGTAATAGTAGCTACAATGGAGCAAGATATACGTTTTAAGGTAAGAAATG
>LQNS02010404.1:26001-38587 GCA_001587735.2 Parhyale hawaiensis | reverse complement strand
GCCAAGTGCCTGCGTGCACAATTAGTTAAGAACACACCCCGGTAGCTATAACAACTCGCCTGTTTTTGTATAATTTCGACGAACTCAAATAAATCGGAACCACCACGCCTTCTTCCTTCTCCGACCATCTCCGGATGAAAACGGCAGAAAATAGCCAAGCGGAGAGTAACGAGTACAGAAGGATAGCTACCTCGTAGCATAATTTGCGGAAGGCTGACGCACGAACAGCCTTCAATAATTACAATTCACAAATTATGTTTGGAGAAGACGGTATTGCCTCTACTCCAAAGAACTTCCACCAATCTACTGTAAAATGTGGCGGAGGTAGCTTTATGGGCTGGGGATGTTTTCCGCAAACGGAACTGGCAATAACACACAAATAGATGGTAAAATGAATGCGGAATTATTACAAGCAGATATTTTGAACATAAACTTGTTACTTTTGCGTAGGTTGGATCCTCAAGCAAGATGACGAGATCCTAAGCATACTGTGAAATCTGCAAAGGCTCAGTGATCACAATGCAAGGCAACTCGAATGACCAAGCCAGTCCCTGACTTAGTCCTACCGAAACGTGTGGCGATATTTGAAAGTTAGAATTATGTCAAGATCTCTGAGAAGATATACAGTACCCATAAGAAAGAAATAACATTCCAAGAGGAACGGGCAAACTAGTAGTATTCTCCTGGTCTAACCATGTGCACTGCTACCACCCATGTGGGCAAATCGCTAACTAAAGTTTGCAGACGGGGAATGATTATTGTGGAAGTCAGCAAGATTAGTTTTGAAATGCACGAATATTTTTTCACCCATAACATGTGATATATTTAGTACATATACTTTCTTTAGCAGTTTTCTTGATTTCTTTTGCATATTCCGCTTTTATGCAGTTCAATACAAACATCTCGTCAATTAGTGTCACTTCAGTGTAAAAAAAATTTCTATGGCTTAAACTTCTTGATGTATACCCGTAGTGGCTCCAGGCAAGAGAATGTTAATATCAGCAACACTGAACATCACGATTTCGGATGCCAGTCCGGAAGGCGAGCTTCTGCGGGGCTTGACGTGCGTGGACTGCGTTTCATGTCTGCAGGCTATAGCGGGGGTACGAACGCTAGCCCTAAGTGGAGAGGGTTGAGCGGACGGCGGCCCAGATGGTTTTGTAATCATATTGAACTATTTAGGACACCGTTTCTACAACATAGCGTTCTCACTGAGAAAATAAGAAGGAACGTATCAGCATAATGTCGATGGAGACGTGTAACCCTGCACAAGGGAGTTCTTACCCAGGATCAACGCTGATGGGAACAGCAGAAAGAATAGAATAAAGCGTAATCAGTACGAGTATGAAAGTGAAAATAGCCAAATAGGGTCCCCCTGAGGTCGCTGCTCCCCTCACCCAAGTATAGGCGAACCTACCTAACACAGCCCCATGGCCTATGGCCTATGCCATGCCTCCTGTGGGGTCCATATTGTTGCAAAGAGCCTTTCGTCGCTGGTGTCAGAGCTATAGACGATCTTTGTTCGACTGAAGCCTTGAGCCGCGTCTACACGACGATCTTTTCAGCAATCACAAACACAAGAATCGACGATCAAAATCACAAACAATTTCGCCTACTTGTCCCAACGGCATGAGAAACTGAAGTGACGATCAATTCAAGGTCACGATACGCATATTCAGCATTCCATTACTATTCATCGATATTCCACCCTCACATTATCGGTCAGATATTTATTGTAGTTGTAGGTGCTGATTGGCGGGTACAACTTTATATATACTGGCAAAAAGTATAGCTAAAAATTCATTCACTGGCCTCCCCTTCAATGCAGAAATGCACACGATAGAACAACAATGTCTCATTTTTTATTTGTAAATTTATTTAATTTCTATAGCAATTCACACTGTGTACATCCGTTTATTCCATTAAAACAGAACTCTTGCTCCATTGCAGCTTTTACTAATGAAAAAAGAAGGTAGAGACGTAACTTGAGGAATATGCTACAGTTATTACTAATTGGCAACACAGAGTTGCCAAATGCTTCCCGCTGTACAGAAGTTCGAATCAAACATGAACAAAATTCGCTATGAGGGTAAATTTAAATAAAAAATGATTCTTTAATTACTAAATAAAGTTTTTAAAATAGATACATCTATTTACAGAGCGAAATATAGTTTGCAAACTTTTTGTGATCGTGATTTTTGATCGTGATTTCCAGCACTGTTGGCGATCAAAGATCACGGACTTTGAAGGCTTGCCGCGTGTATTTGGCGATCAAAATCTTTCCACGATCATAAATTTCGACGAAAAAGATCGTCGTGTAGACGCGGCTTTACTGTCACTTCTGGTCAGTTGGCCTTTATCTGTGGAATGAGCGAGTGCGTATGGGCTTTGCCATATGGGTGTGATCGTTTACTTTCTTCTAAGAGTTGCAATATTAAACTAGACTGTCGATGACCTGCTGAGTCATCATCACCAGCTTCTTTGCTTCTCAAAAGAATATTCAACACACTGCATGTGAGCAAGGATAAATATATTAACCGAAGCACTCTGAGAGCGCATACCCCCGCAAAGCAAGACAACGGCAACGAAAAATTCAAATCCATTCTGAAACAATGAGTTTGTTTATATAAACACCAAAATTGTATCACTTGTGCCTTTTGATACTATTATCAGTTTTTGTAATTTTCTTAAAAATTCATTTATACCTTTTTTGAGTTACGCTTCTAACAAACATTAAGACAAACATGGGTCAAATACAAAACCGGACCGACCAATCATCACCAAAAGGTAATCATTTATGTCTTTTAGCATTTCTAACAATTCACTTAAATTTCATAAAGATCCATCCATTTTTTTTCAATTATTGTGCTAACAAGCATAAAATCAAATACAGTGACCAACAAACGAAGCATCCCAAAAATTTTGTCATACGCTCTTCGTAAAATATACTGTACTTGTCAACTCATGTAAATTTTGTAAAAAGAACCTCCCATAACGATTCGAGTTATGGTACTGAGAGAAAATAGGCAAACAAACAGATGAGCGGAGTTTCACCAAGAGTTAATCATCTGCTACTGCTAACATGCCTAACAATCCTTGTAAGTTTTGTAAAGATTCGCTCATAACTTATTAAGAAATCTTGGACAGACAAGAAGACAAAGAGAAAGACAAACACGACAAAAACATAACCTCTTTGGCGGAGGTAATGAAGTAGTTAAGTTGTAATTCTCACATCACCTTTACCTTTAACCTACACGTTTGTACAGCCGAGCTCAGGTTCAACCTCCGTATCATGGATACAATTGAATTAAATCTTCAAATCTCGGTTTTCTTAATGCCTTAATAGCGAAGCTTTTGAGCACGAATGTATACAAAGAAACAAGCTTATCAAAGTTACATAAATATGCTGAACTGCCCGTTGCCCTTTGGGCCATCATCTCCATCTTCATTGCTTCTCAGAAGAATATCAAACACTCTGCCTATAAGCAAGAATAAATACATATATGACGCAGTCCACTTAAATTTTCCTATCACCTTCACATATAACGAGCACGTTCTCGCAGCCGAGNCCCCATTTACTTCTAATTTTTTCCAGTCATTTAACGATAGAATGTTTGCGAACAAGCAAATACATCAATTAATAAACGAACAAGTAAAGTTCACAGAGTATTAGTACCTACATAGAAGATAGTCATACCATTTACTGAGAGCTATTTATCAGCTTGAACTGTCGGCGAAGAGCTCGATTTTTTTTATAAGATTCCCCATGAATTATTTCAACTATCCCGCTCCTCCAAGCCTTGGGAACTGAAAGCGAATATTTTCATTAGCACACAGTGATAGTCAGGTAGCCGATCTATATCCAATAACTTATTCCTTGGAAAGAGCTCTAAAAAAAAAAGTCGTAGTAATTTGACCAGACACATTGCGTGTGCACTGACAGCGATAGAATGTGAAATCAACGACATCATGCAGGAAGAATTCAGACTAGTAACCCGGCAGGCTTGCGAAGAGATTATGAATATAAAATATGTCATTCACTCCCGCACCCGCACGATACAGTATAGACCAAAGTACGACAATGTAAGGTAGAGTTATACGTATATACGTATTCCGAATATGAGATTCACTGTAGCTTCCTTTGCTCTCAAGTAATGATAATAACTCTGGTAAAATAACTTTTATGTTACGAGGATTTTTTTATTTTGGTAGTACAGCTATCAGCGCGTGGAGCTACTTTTGTGCTTCAAAATAAAATAAAAACTTTGCTAGTTACGTAGCATTGTTTCCTTTTGACTAAGAGATTGTGCATGGAGTCAGTCATATACAGCTGTTTCTGAGTTTCCATGAAAAGCTATTTCGTTATCGAGTTGTTTTAGTTCAGTGAAACAGCTCTCAAGCCAAACAGCTAAGTTCGTGTTAAGACACCAGTTTTCTGGTATTATAGTTCATCCTGTGATTTAATAATAAAGCAAACACACCAGACAATTAGCTTTCAATAAACGAGAGTCTCGTCGCTATATTGTCTTTATTTTACCTGCATAACCGGTCACCATAGGCCAATTAACACAATGCGCACTATATGCATAAAACTTCATTATTTTTTCTAAGATTGACCTCGTTAGCGATTTTTCTGCTGAACATAAAGCCGAAAAGTAAATATAGAGCATTAAGGAGTAGTTCAATTACAGTCTGACCATTTTATGAAGGCGGTTCGGACATGGTCAAATTCCTCTACAGCGGCGCCAATCCTATGAATATTTCTAAGATTTCTCTATATGCAGTTAGTGGGCGTGTCTACGATATGAGCCGAACAAAATCTCAGATATACACATAGAATTGGCAACGCTATAGGCTAGAGTAATTTCACCACGACCGAACCGCCTTCATAAAATGGTCAGACTATAGCTGCTGCTCCATGTGTGCTCATAGTTGCTCTAAGTCAGGCTCACTCGACTTGCTTCGAGCTGCAACTTTCGCTTTATCACTTTGAATAGTAGCTACTTCAAGTAACCCGATTAGTTAAGCCAACTAAAAACTATTGAGTCCATGGAAATGTCTCGAGTGATCGATTGAAGACCAACGCCTCAATCACGAATAAGCCGGTAAAAGGCAGCGCACTTGTCTGCAGTGTTAGTCGAATCAAACCTCCAAGGCTTAATTATGTTAATATATATGTTGCGCGCGTTTGGTGGATTTGCGCGATCGATCGATCGCGCTGCGCGTTTGGTGGATGTTGTAGGTATTAGGCCGGAATTTCGGGTAAGTTGGACTATATTCGTGTAATTACAGCCCATCCAATCCCCTCCGTTCCTGACAAAAAAAACAAAAGGTAAATTTTTAAACTTGCTAGGTGGTTTGCGCGTCGCGCTAGCTAGCTAGCGCGTTTAGGTGGTTTGCCGCGCAACATATATTCATTCATTGGTGTTCGTTCGACTGGGCACCGAAATTGAGCCTCCGAGGCTTGCTTTATCCGAAATATCAGAATGAAGCTTTGGATTCGTCCCTTGGAAATGCGTTGCAGGCTTTAGAAGCAACACGATAATTTTCAGTCTGCTCAGAGCTCCATTTCACAGAGCAAGATTGACTTGCTGGAATACTGAAAGGTAACCGAATGAGGGTCACTGCCTGTAACTCATTTCAACGTGCCAACGCCAGCGCACCTGCCTCAAGTTTCGAGCAAGTCAAGCCTCAAAGGCTTTAATCCGCGCCGAATCGAACATCAATTCCCTTGATTTTGCAAGCCAATCGAACAATCCCAAGAAACGGTTACAGACGCCACCGCACGGCTCGCATGTCGCTGCAGCATTTGGCTTCTGCTCGCGTTTTCCATCAGGAAGTAATTTTCTTTCATTCGCTCCTTATCCGAGATTTCTAGTCACAATTCATTGGGAAGAACGTTCACTGACGGAATATTAGATCGCGGTGGCACATATGAGACGACCAGCGTGTCATTTGCAAGGTGGATTTTTCTCTGTAAAACAAAGTTTTCGCCAAAGTGTGTCTGCGACAAGTGCGTGTCGAGCTGCAGAGATATCTTAGCATGCAGTTGGAGAGCCTCAGCTGCTGTGTGAGGGCTGCGTAGGTTTCTATCGGCGGCTGACGGCTGTCGTGTGCAGTGAAAATCTGTGAAAATTTATTTTACCACAAAAGTGGGGTAACTTCATAGCAACTTTACTGTTA
This sequence comes from Parhyale hawaiensis, assembly GCA_001587735.2. Taxonomy (NCBI): domain Eukaryota; kingdom Metazoa; phylum Arthropoda; class Malacostraca; order Amphipoda; family Hyalidae; genus Parhyale; species Parhyale hawaiensis. Next base: position 32,404 of record LQNS02010404.1, on the reverse strand, counting down.
GATTCTTGTGAAGTTTGAATGTTTACTGTCAATTATATTATTTGCTTGATCCATAGAGAAAACAATTTTAGCACCTTGTTAGGGTAAAAGCAACACCGATCGGCCTATTAAGGATTCGGCGCCTTCAAACCGCTGTGGAAAGTTCGTTACCTGAAGGATTGAGACGAGCCACACCCCAAAACCACGCTTCATTACTGCAGATTGTGGTTTAATGTGTTCGGCAAGAAAAACAATAAGTGTAATGAAATTACGAGTGCTAAAAGTAATACAATCAAAACCTGCATTCTTCGGCTGGTCTGAAATACCGCTCGGCATACTACATAAATGGGATTCGTCGGCCAGACACTTAACAATCTAATGACACGAAAGCAAATTAATGCTTGTAGATAAGAAATACAAATAAGTAGTATCATTACTTTTGTCTACATAGTCAATGGAAAAGTTCGTTGACGGCATTTAGCGAATTACGCTCTGAGCTGCCAGTAAGTTTTTTTTCCAATACCCCAGACGAAGCGCCAAAATTTCCCTCAAACTGATGAATAACGCCCAGTTAGGACAAGAAGTTCAAATGAAAAACTTTACTTTATAGTACAATATGCTGATCTTAGTTTACTCATATTATAATATTTAAATACATTCAAACGCTATAGATATTTCATCTTATAGCCATATCCTAAATAAAAAGATCATTGCTTCATCAACGCTAATTAATAGCTACCATATGAAAATGTTATATAAACAATTGTATTATCTTCTTTATTTACTCCACTTCTAAGTTAGATATAACAACTTAAGATGACACAGGCACACAGCTGGTTGGAAACCAAAATAGGTCAACATTCTCACCGAACTTACAAACGAGGCGGTTTCCGCAGCTGTCTGCGCCACAGTTTCCCGTCGCCCAGAAGCGGTTATTGGGGAAAATCAGTTTTTTTTGTGTGTCTACCAATATTTTCTTACTAGTATAACGCAAACTACAGACGGATTTTGATAAAATTTACACAAGTTGTTAGGTATAATACGAAGAGCAAATGACCAAATTTTTGTGATTATCTCTTCGTTCGTTTGTCGCTGCGTTTCATTTTATGGTAAAATTGTCGAAAAATTGCATCCAATATTTTACCCCTTTTTTAACCCACTTGTTTTTCAATGCAGATTACGAATCTTAAAAACCGTTTTTCGCGGTCTGACCCAGAAATTCAATTTTTCACCATTTATTCATGTACATTAAATTGCTTAAGATATATGGACGATGATCAGAAAATGAAAGACTAACCGTAGATGCATAGCTAGGGCTCCTGGAAGGCACACTGTACATAAATTACAGCCTTGACGCGCCATGCTACTACCTCCTGGAGGGTGTCGAAACGTAGCATCTCAGTGCGACGTAACCAATGCGAACTGTTTTTTTTTTTCGATTTCTAAACCCAAGTACTGAAAGTACAATGCAATTTGCTAACCTAACCTATTCCCCCTACCCAAAAATTCCGGTTTCCATGTGGTTCCCATTATCGTAAGCTATTTAATATATGAATAAATGGGATACAAAATGGAGAAAAAATTTGGATTTCTAGGTCCGACCACCAAAGCCCGTTTTCAAATTCGTAATGTGCATAAAAAATAAGTCAATTAAAAAAAAGGGTTAAAAAGTTTGATGCAATTTTCCGACAGTAATACCCATTTTAGGCTTGTTAGCATAATAAGTAAGAATATTATGGTTGGATTTTTGTGAAATTTACAGGAATTGTGAACAATGTTGAAAGGCATAATTTATTAAATTACCGTGATGATCAGTTGGTCCGCTTGTGTGGTTGATGTTTGTCTTACCTAATGTTTGTTAGCAGCGTAACTCAAAAAAATAATGAACGGATCATAAAAAATAAATAAATAACCTTTTAATACTATAAATAGGCACAAATGATTCGAAATTGCTATAGATACGAAGAAAATCGTAGTTTCGCGACCAATTAAAATTTTCTGTTCCCGTGACCTTGCTTGGCGGAGGTATGCGCTCTCAGAATGCTCTCTAGTTTATGTTGCCTTTGAAGATGAGGCCGGGAACCTATTTGTTCTGATCGAGAGAACGTTGGCATGTGTTAAATACAAACATTAAGGTAACTATATTAGCAATTGCGTCGTGCTACAAAGTACCGTGAGGGCCACTGACATCAGGATTAACTACAGGCGACAGGTCTGTGACTACTGCTCGCAAATTCATTGATTGCAACTTGCAAGCTTTATTTGTGTTTTTTTTTACTTAGGTAGCACAACTTCAAACACATGACCCAATCTGGTCTGCTCAAAGCCAATGTGATTTTGAACCTCCTCACAAATCTTATCAGAATTAGCCTCTGCTCCAAAATCTGCTCAGTATAATGGCACTTCTACAGCCAAGTAAGGTATTTTTCTAATATAGGTAAAGATTTGTTGTGATGGTAGCTATGCCTGAAATGAACTGCATTTACAGAAAAAAAGACGCTCCAGCTATCTAATTTCTTAAGAAGATGCTACTTTGGGATACCTACAATAAATAGCTGAGAGCCAATGCTCTATTCTCCTTTAAATCTTCAGAAAAGCTTTTTTGTTTCTTGTAAATAACGAAACTTTACAGCGAAAAAATTATAGCATGTGTGTTGTTCTAGTCTAATAATGAACCTATTATTAATTTCTAGTAGCAAAATAACTGGGCGCTTTTTGTGTTTTGGTAAAAATTTCTGATATGCCCATATATAAGCGCTAGTTAAATAATTTCCGAAGTGCACATTCACATAATATTTTGCTGACATATTTAGGTAAAAAAGGCATTCTAAGACATTTTTCATGAATGACATTTTCGTCGCTAATGCTTAGTTTTCGAGAAATTAAACTTTGCAGTTCCCATTGTTTTTTTTTTTCAGCGGAAGAAAATACCCGGCGTCATTATTAGCGAGCTTGGATCTCCATATGAACCTAACTGAACTCTATCTAGTCTATCTAGTCTAGCTGAACGTAACCTGACTGAACCCAGCCTAACTGAACCCAACCTAACCAAACTGAACCCAACCTAACCAAACTGAACCCAACCTAACCAAACTGAACCCAACCTAACCAAACTGAACCCAACCTAACCAAACTGAACCCAACCTAACCAAACTGAACCTAACCTAATTTCAATTCTATGGGGTCACCCATTATTTTCTCCCATAGGAAAACAATGGGAACTTCAATGTCATATCTCAAAAAAGTAGAGCCGACCGCCAAAGAAAGATTTCACATTTGAAATCTGCATAAAAAATGAGTTGATTAAAACAAAATTCAACGTGCTTAGAAGATTTTCAGTTTTTTTTTATTTAGATTTAGATAAAATAAGGCATTCTAAATTTCAAGAAATACGTTTTTGTCGGAAATGCTTAGCACTCGAGGTATTTGACCTCAAAGTTCCTATTGTTTTTCTGTGAGATTTGCCACTACGGCTGTGTCGCGCCATCTAGAATGAAGCCTCGTTAGTTTTTCGGCTACAACGCGGCTCTTTCTCATTGAGGTTAAGCAAGAAAGGGCTGGTTCTGCTAATATTTTACGAGAAATATATAAAAGACAGTGTACAGCAATCTGGCTCTAGCCATAATGGCGGATTTTATTTTCTCTCATAGAAAAACAATGGGAACTCGAAAGTCAAATGTATCGAAAACAAAGCATTTGCGATGAAAATATTACCCACGAAAAACGTCTTAGAATTCCTTATTTTTCCTAAATATCTAAACAAAGATACCAAATGTGATTGTGTACTTCGGAAAATTAACTAATGAATTTTTATGCCTTTTTACTTAAAACCCCTCACCCTCTCATTCATACACTAGCTAAAATTTTCTCCTCTTAAGCTGCTAGATTCTCTTGTAGCTACTACAAGTATTTAATAGAACTTTACAGCACAGGTTTCAGTTGGTATGGAGTCAACGACCCGGCTGCACTATCGTTTCTCATGACGATTTTACGTTCACGTAAGCTTTCCTGCGCGCGACACCACTAAAATAAACACTACCTAGGCAAACCTAACCTACCCTTGCCTAACCTAGCCTTCTTACCTAACCCAATCTAACCTTACCTAACGTTACTCAACATTACCTATCATAACCCAACTTAATCAGCGATACAGCGAGCAGCGCGGCGCACCAACTTGAACGCCGCTCACACGCCCACGATCTGCGTACACAAACACGCACACAAATCATCTTGAGAGACGATAGCGCGACCCATTCGCGACCCGGCTAGCCGCCCATGAGCGATGGCTGCGCCGCGATCTATGGTACCAGATTCCACACTGTGGTAGTTTTTGCCAAGATCTTGGCGAGCAGTCTGACACCCTCAGAAAACCACTGAAAGTAGACATTAAATCATCAACCTTAGCCAATATACCAGTTTAGCAAGTGAAGAAACCCATACCACACTTCAAAGATGGTCACCTGCACAGTACTATAATTAAAGGGTTATGTTTGCTTCCAAATTAATGCTTTTTTTCTCACATTACCAATGTGGCAGGACACAGTCTAAGTTAATGTGAAATCTCAAGAGGGCCTAGGCTAGTCTAAATAAAATCCAGTGAGAAGCCTAATTTTGGAATTTATCTAGCAAAATGGCATTTAAAAAATCGACCTTTTTTGTTTTATTCTGTGTTTTTTGGGGTGTAGATTAAGAATCTGAAGTCCGTTTGTGGCGGTCGGACATAGTTTTTGAGATATTTGACTTTGAAGTTCCCATTGTTTTCCTATGGGGAAAAATACCTGGCGATGGCAGAGTGTAATGGAACAGGTTAGGTTAGGGAGGCAAGGCCTGTTTTTTTTTAATATTTCGGGTACCGTCATGTGGGTAGATGGTTAGGTTGGGTTAGGTTGAGTTAGGTTGGGTTGGGTTATGTTAGGTTAGATTGGGTTAGGTTAGATTGGGTTAGGTTAGGTTGGGTTAGGTTAGAAACCTATTTAAAAGCTATTCCATTACACTCTGTCATCGCTAGGTATTTTTCCCCATAGGAAAACAATGGGAAATTCAAAGTCAAATATCTCAAAAACTAGGTCCGACCGCCACAAACGGACTTCAGCTTCTTAATCTACACCCCAAAAAACATCAAATAAAACAAAAAAAGGTCGATTTTTTTTTTCAATGCCACTTTGCTAGATAAATTCCCTAATTTTCAACTGAAGCAGAATTATGTTATGGCTAGGCCACGGTATACCAGGCTAGTCTTAGTTGACTTGTACATGTAATCTACTCAACAGAGGCACAAAACACTGAAAACACCCTGAGTTTACTCTGACGTTAATTTATAGGCGGCTAACTCGGTATTATTGAGGTTTAATGTACGCCCAAAAGGGACCTTTTTTTTAATTGATGTATTTTTCGACGTAGAATTTGAATCTGAAGTTCGTTTTTTCGCTCGCCCCTAGTTTTCGAGAAAAGAGGGTAAAAGCCGGTACGACAATGGGGACCTCTGGGAAATCGGGTTTTTGAGGTGGGGAGACGTAAGAGGAGATATTGTCATGGATGAAAATTTATTTAGTTTAAAAATTCTAGGGTAACAATTAGGATAAAAACCCAAAAATAGGGTAAAACGCTTGGGTTAGGCTTGGTTAGGTTAGAATCCTATATAGTAGGTTGTCCAGTGCACTGTGCCATCATTGGGTATTTTCTCCCATAAGAAAACAATGGGATAGGTTTTGTCCCTTAAACTAAAAAACTAGGGGCGAGCAAAAAACTAACTTCAGATTCGGATTCTACATCGAAAAATACATCGATTAAATACGTGCTTGGTAATTCTTTACTGTGGGCGAGCCAGTTCATTTTCTTTATTTATGGTCAGATTGTTATGAAACATGCACAGTATACGTAAAATTGAATTTTAAGATCATTTTATTCATGAATTTTTTTTTCATTTTCGCAATAGTTTTTGAGATATTGTACGTTGAAGTTCCCATCGTTTTCCTAAGGGAGAAAATCGCAGATGTCATCACAGGCTTGCTAGCGAACTAAAAAGAACCTCGCGTGACCCAACAAACCTCGCGTGACCCAACCAACCTCGCGTGACCCAACCAACCTCGCGTGACCCAACCAACCTCGCGTGACCCAACCAACCTCGCGTGACCCAACCAACCTCGCGTGACCCAACCAACCTCACTTAACCCTGTTGGGATATTTTATGTTTTTATGTGTTTCGTGTAAGTGTGTGTGAATGTGTGTGTGTATACAATAATTCGAGTGTTCACGTAAAATATACAACAATATTAATTAACTGGACATGGATTATGAATGAGACACTAATTGGCGCTGCAATGATCTGCGTTAATACGTCAAACAAAAGGGATGCACAATTTGATTAGAATGACTATTAACTCAGTTGCCCGATCAACACTTCGGCAATCAATTGCAGCTCTAC
>LQNS02009678.1:5068-22699 GCA_001587735.2 Parhyale hawaiensis | reverse complement strand
ATCAACAACTACACATTGACGTCTGTCAGATAAAAATTGACTAATTACCGCAAGAACTGAACCACCAATACCCATTAATCTCGGCTTATGGAGCAGCCCAAGGTGATTCACGCGATCAAAAGCAGCACTAAAGTCAAGCTGAACCAACATTGAAAATAAGGTGACTTGCCAAGACAACAATGTTAATATTGGAATTTTATTGCATATTTAATAAAGTGGCGCTAGTAGTAGCGCTGCTACATTGTGCTGTAGCGGTAGCGTCGCTACTTTTCAAATTTTGTAGCGGTAGCGCCGCCACACTTTTAAGCTTGTAGCGGTAGCGCCGCTATATTTTTACTGTAGCGCGCCCACCTCCGCTTGTAATATATACGGCGACGAACGAGTGGGTAAGGAGATGGAATAGGATAACACAGTTGCAAGGTTTTGTGTGAAATATATTTTGTGTCATATTGTTGCGTTTCGGGTGCATTTCAAGAAATGCACGCGTATAGTGATGTGCAAGAATAGTGAAGGGAAATTCCAACGAAGAAGTGAGAAACTATGCTATCTACTAAAATGCTACAGAAAAGAATGCTATTTTATGATTGCACAAGAATGGTTGACCATAGTTTATGGCTCGGAAGGTAATGCTGGACTACCGGTAATGCTGGACTACTGCCACGGAGGCCAGGCGACAACTCTCGCGTCGAGCAAAGGGAACAAACAAGAACTGGTGCTTGTAACAGCAAGCAACAGCCATAGTGACGAGGGTATATCACCGACGGCTTGCGAGAGAGACGTCGGACTGCGCGCCGAAGAGAAAAACCTTGAGATTTTCCTCACTTGTGCTTTTACTTGCCTGCTCTGCAGACTTGTTCCACCGGTCGGTGTAAAAATCCCTCGGCAAACATTTGACTCTAGAAACCTTTTGATTCTATTTAGCAAAGCACTTCGAAGGGTGAGGAGTGTGATCAACTTTTTTCGACCCGATGATATTTTGACAGAATGTAAGAATCTGAATAGTATTTTCGGTTCTGGGTCGAATTCACGGTTGAAGATATTTTTGGAGGAAGGGCCGATTAAGGCAAAATCGGTGTTATACTGCGGGACAATGCAAGTAACAGACATTACCTCTTTCCTTCATCAAGGATCGATGGCTGTCGAATGTACTTGTTTTTAATTTGGTTGATGGTTATTTTGTTAAGTAGAATTTTCTGAAGGCACGAATTAGATTTTTGGAAGCATCATTGAGATAGACCATGTATTGCGACTAGGTCGCAAGAAATGGATTGTACCTATGAGTTAGCATAAATAAAAAATAATTTATTATTTATCGTTTCCCTTCCTTTCCAGAAATTAGTTCTTTGAGGCTTCGAAACACGCAGGTTCTCTACCAAGTCACGCTGCCTGTAATCATCTCAGTCAAATAATGAAGTGCTACAATCAAAAGAGGAAAACTAGATAAAGAATTAAATAATGATGAGCAAAAAAATTAATTTTATATACTGTGGCTGTAGGACCAAAGTGGCAGCAGTTGAGTGACCGGCCGACATAACAATAGAATCTCATGCCAAGCTAGGCCACGCTATAAATTCTCAAGCCCTACACGATGCTGGGATGTGCCTCTGGCTTGCGGTTCAAGCTTCCGTGTGTGTCCCAAAGACATTAAATATACATCAAAACAACTTGTGAGTGGTACATCCTCGCATTAGGAGGTTCGTGCGATAGAATAGCGTGGTCATTGCATTACTGCAATAACGCTCTTATTGACCTAGCATTTGTTATTATTATTAATATTGCATTATTTATAATTATTGCTTAATTCTCACCCTTAATGAGACAAGTAACTTAAGCCCAAGCCTATTATAATGAGATTCGTTTAGCTTCTCTTTACAAAACTATTTACAGTTTCATCCTTTGGTTGGAATATTGTATGCAGCATATATACGTTTATCATTTAAGTTGCACAGTCGTTTGCTTGTGTGAGTTCGTTCATCATTCGTATACCGCATAAATATTTCTAGGTGATATTTTCGAAAATGCGTTACTCTTACTGAAGTTTGCTATTCTCCCAACCCTGTTGTCAAACATAATTTAATCTCTTTGTAATATTTTCCTTTGAAGAAAACTGCTTGAACTCCTCGATACTAGGAACAAAATAATGCTAAAATCGTATTGACAAACGACTTGTCCCCTTTGCATAAAGGTTTCCATAAGAGTGATCCAATGTTTCTTTTCATGCGTTCGAACGCACGAGAACTCATTATAGACCCATATCGGTGAAACATTTTTCAAGTATTTATTGACAGGGCCCAGCATTCGCTAACCTCCCAACACTGGGCCAACAGCGAGTCGCTGCTGCTACTTCGGGACTCAGAAAAATGGGAAGATCAAACGATACTTCAGTCCCTCACTTGCTACTTTTTGTAGGTGACACATGTGGACTCTTCTTTCGTGAATTATAAATCAGTCCTTCACAGTGACTCTCAGAGATATCCGGGCTGTTGCCCCTCTAAATTAATTGCGCTACAGGTGCCTGGCCTCTTAATTATTGTTCCGTCCCCAATTAAGCACGCAGTCAAAAGCGCACTTTTTACCCACTTAGATATTTAATTCCATACTAACAACGCCACCCCTCGCCCCTTTCACTTCATTCCCACCGCCTCCTTTGCCTAACCGCCTATGTCGATGCTTTGCCACTCAGGGGGCGGCATTGCCCACATTGGGAAGCCGTGCCGTATCATTACAGTATTGGAAGTCAATTCAAGTCATTGGCCCATTGCTGAAAAACACAAAACTCCTGATGAAGAGCATTTAGCATTTCATTTTTGGACTAGTATAGTTTTCGTAATCCAAAATGGTATGAACGATGCCCGTCGGAAATTACTAGAAATGTATCATCGATTGGATCATCAAAGTCGAGTTAGGCTGAGCTCACAAGGCTTGACTGGTCCGCAACTTCAGACAGGAACGTTTGTTTCGCCACTTTGAGTCTTGTTACTGAAGCCTCAGTTTCACGGAGCAACATCGGGTTTTCCGTAGACCCGTGAGTAATCGCTTTTTCGAGCCAGGTCGAGGTTATCTCACTGGTCTCAAGTTCTGGATAAGTTAAACTTATTGGGCCTAATTTCACCCGATACGCGAAGATCCCTCATCTATTATCTTCCATTCAAATTTTGATTCTACCTTCAGAACATTCATTTTTAGTATGACCATTGGACCTCGAATAAAATCCACTTCTACGAACTGTTAAACTTTTGAAATTGTCATTTCTATCATCATTAGCTTAGGTTTAAGTTAAATACTTTTAACTTTTAGTTCGACCATGAAGCTATTTAACTTGCCTTTGGCGTCAGAATATGTCATTTTTCAACGCTGGATTTTACAATGTAGCATTTGACATTCTGAAGTGATATATTCTCAAGAAAAATATATTGCCGTATTTCCCAGTCTCTCGATTATGAGGTTACATAAATTTCTCTCCTCCATTCTAGTGAGATAAATTTTGCGTCTCGGGCGTCGTTTCCAAACCGCGGGACTTCTTTGGAATCCATTGTCCTGATATTTATGGCTTATCTATAACGACGCTGCCTCAAATCTCATTTGGTCAGCTTTTTGTGGATTTCGCTTTTCTTCGAAATCTGGCGAACAAACTTAGGCCATCACTCACAACACTGCTGCTTAATAACGGGATTTTATGGTCTACATGCATGTGCAGGAAGTTCGTCAATGTTCGTTGCTAATTGAAGTCTTTTCTTTATATGGTGTCGGTTGCAATACTGTACATACAATAGAAATACACAGGTCGACAGACAGGTTGCGTTTGGGATTTTAAAATTGAATCGTCGTCATTTTTCTTTTGCTATTCCAAATCTGAAGACCTTTTTTACAGCGCTCTAGAACATAACCGGAAGTTGGCTGTATTGGGAACAGCGTGGTGACTACTACGTGAATCCTTGTGTCCGCGCCGGTTTATCCAAGTGAAATGCAAGTAAACAGTAACGTGGGAAGGCTGTGTTATGTCCGGGCAATGGTGCACGTCTTAGCGGGCTGTGGGTGCCTGGGAGGACTTAAGTTGCTTTCCAGGTCCCAACTTAAGTAACCACGTCTTGTATTTTGCTTTTCATACGAGTTGACCTTTTGATCTGAAATTTCTCCCGCGAGTGTAGGCGTTCATAAAAGTTCTAAGGCATTCTTCCCGGAGACGTACATAACGAGGGTCGTGTGCAAAGTCACGGGCGTCTAGGCTTAGGAGCAGCTGCGACATTCTTCCATTTCTGCTCGTAATCTCATCCGTCTGAAATTTCCCAGCTCGCCTGATGCTCTACTTCGAAGACCAGAAATGGTAAATATTTGCCCCGTTTTGCACGTGCAGAAACTTGGGTAGTAAGGGGTTTCGTCTCAAATACTGTCTATTTACTTCCTAAAATTCTGAATTACGCTGCAAAAAGTATATTTAAACGGGTATAAATACAGATTTACTCATGATTCCTCTCTTCAAAAAATAAATTTCATGAGTTTTTAGTTTCTTTAAAATGCGTTAAAAAACGACAGTCCAGCTTACGAAATTATGTTCAGTTGTAAAATTCGCGATTTCTTTGTACTCTCAGAGAAACTGACAACTACCACCTGCAAATCATTGAATCCATCCTCTTACAACGCATGTTATAAGGGTATTTATCCCTTTTTACGTTGACCCTTACCATGCCACTTACTGAGGCTCTCGGCGCTTATTTCTGATGTGTTCTAGGAGACACACAAACGAAAGGAATCAAGAAATCAACAAGACAAACTGGTTCGTTTCTTAGATATTCAAGTTAGGCAAGTTCACAGATGGTACAGACTTCCTCCTATGCCGGAGCTAAGTCAGCAGTGCAGGAGCTCACTGGGAGCTGTATGCTTACAGGAGGCGGGGGTACGAAGCACAGAACAACTATAACCCTCTGAGATTCACTTTTATAGAGGACAAACACGAAAGTTGACCCGTTAGGCTGACCGCAAGGATTCTCCAGCGTTTCTAGTGATAAACTAAATTTGAAACGCTAGTGCTCTCAAACTCTTTTGCAAGAGGATCTGGCACGAACCAAGCATAAGTTGAAAAGTTTATATGACAAGGAATCGTGAAGACATTACCTGAGGCTTAGTTCAGCTGCCCTTTCTCCGAACAAATAATACAAGATCGGCGACAAAACGTATTTAGACTGTCAGTGGAAATTACTTTAGACTGGTTCACCGTTACAGGAAGGCCGGGGCGATTACGGGCAACTGTTGTTCAGGTCAAGTGAATGGTAAACAACATGGTTAGCTTTCACAACCCAAGCTAGCTGGGCCGGTATGCGGAGAGAATAGCGTAGAACTGCATAAGGCACAAACATCCTACACTATCACACAGTAAAACGTGCTACACTCTTAAGTGTTATATAAGTATGCAAGTAAACGTTCTACAACGCAAACCTCAGATAAACTCTCGAGCAACCAAATCCAAACGCATCCTCCAACTTTTTAGTCCGGGTGTACAACAGCACTTACGCAACCTTCCACGCCGACTGTACTTCGTAGCTGAGCTGGCAACCGCAAATATAAATAGACCCCGACCGACCACCAAGACTTCACTCTCCAGGTTGCGCCGGAGGATAGAGACCGTTTGTTTAAGGACTTACGCAGAAAACGCGCAAGGCGGTCTAAACTGATGAATCTCTGACTGCTCAGGCCTGCGCCTGCGCTGTCTACTCTGATAATTTACAGATCGAAGCCCGCCTCCCGTTATAGTTATCTATATTTAGCTTCGAGCTATGCGCAATCCTTCTCACTGTCGAATTCCTATTGAAGACGCAAGACCAATTCATACTGTTCACAGACTCCTTGAGTGCCCTTAGCTCCCTGCATCAACTAAATACACATATATATATATATATATATATATATATATACTACGTCCAAGCAGGAATAACATTGTGACCCGTATCAGGGAGGCTCTATTAAGGCAGCCGCTGTAAAAGTTCGTGCTCGAATGGGTTCCCAGTTATGTGGGCATCCATGGCAACGAGAGAGCGGACACTCTAGCAAGATAGGCTCTTCGAATCAAAAACATAACAGACGTCCCTCTACCAATACCAGATCTGGAACGTCTCGTAACTACAACACATGCAGCAGAAGAGGCAATCGGATATCTCCAACAACACGCTATACATGACCTATAATCAACCTCCACTAAGCTTCCCTGCGCAGTAATGCACATCAACAAAGAAAAAATCAAGTTCTCATGTTTGAGGCTGAGGACCTGCAAGCTGACTCACGAGCACAGTTTCAGAAGCGATCCCAAATAACTGTGCCATACCAGCTCAGTGCCTCTTACTCTTCAGCAGCTCTTCATTGAGTGCCCCAGTGTGCAGCGACACAGTAAGTCTCTGCAAGAGAAGTGTCAGGAGCTCAAGCTGCCTTTTACGCTCTTCAGCTTATTCACCGAGACCTTTCCTTATTTGCAAGTCGTAGAATTTCTACAGCGGACCGACATGCTCCACAAGATATAGCTACATAAGTGCTACCCGCCAAGCTTGCTCATAAACTGCCTTGATATCGGTTTACGGGGATAGGCCGAATCAACAACAACAACTCTCCCGTAATTCACGATGAGAGTCACATATTCTCATTACGGAGTAGATTTTCTCGCATTTACTACACTCTGAGTTCAATTAAAGTTATATTAAAATCTTGAGAATGGAAAATGTTGCTGGAATCAATAGACCTACTGTAGATTTTAGGGTAGATGAAATTTTATAATCTCTGGACCATGAATGTAGACTATATTTTAAGGAAGTAAAACTTTTGGAGGAATGATAAACTGTAAGAAATAAAAAATTTGTTATGTAACTTTTTGGCAAAAAGTTTCAATAATTCTCAACTTTTTGTAGATATATACACACACAAGGCTGCAACGTTCCCACGAAGTGCTAGGGGCCAACATCAATGAGGGAAACTCTGTGAATACAAAACTGGAAATTGGACGGTCACCGCTGCAGCTGCTCGATTTATATTGGTAGAGAGCTGCGAACGAGCGGAGGCTCGCCAATAACACCCTGCAGAGTAATTAGCCGGTCCCTCCAGTCGCCTTATATTACAGCCCACAGTAGCGTAAATGGATGCCTCTTGTATAGGGAACAGCGTGGTAGAATGTGTGCACTTCATACACTTATATCTTTAATATCAGCCGAAATTGGCGATTGTGTCGAGAGCACTAAAGTGTTCCTGGGAAGTAATGCTTCCCTGCTAAGCTGGGATATTGCTATGGCTCAGCAGCAGCACTTAATTGATAGTTCCTCAATAGTACGACATTTGAATCAAACTATCAGTTTCAATAGTTAAGATGAAAATGCTAATACTTATTAATATACTGATTCATTGCTGGTGCACTACTGCGAGGTGAAGTCCGGAAGTTCTCTCTTGGTTAACAGGATTCTGGCTTGAATTTTCTTTTAAACTTAAACTCGTGAAAGTAAGCTAAGCTTTTCACAGTACCGAAAATTGGCGATTATTACCGATAAGCTTCATAATCTTCCAGTATGACATTCGTCAGTTTTTTTTTCAGATTTCGATAACTGACGATGCTTCTATGCTTCTGGCCCATTCCACACACTTATATTTTTGTCATGCAGTAGATTTAGTTCATAGCTCTTCATATGTAAGGTCGTTCAGGGTGGTTGTCGTGCGTATCCTTCCGTTCAAATCAAAAGAATTTTATTAACCCGATTTGCACCGGGCTCGAAGCAATTCCACGTCACCCGGTTGCAGTTTCTTGCCCCCATGAAGTTACACCCATGTGTCTGCTAATTTTAAAAGTCTTTAACTAGACAGAGGAGCTATTCATTTTGAACTCAGCTGAGATGATCTTGACACAAATCCTTTCAGGAATTCATCAAAATTATAGAACGTCAAATCTGAAAAAAAAACCTAGACAGAGCGGCGCAACACACGCCAGATACGCCCCTACAGTATTTACTTTTGTGGGCGTCATAAAATAATTTCGCGTCATTCCTATTGCTCTTTTACAGGTTTCATGTCTTCTGCACATGTTGGGGGACTAGCTGTAAGCTCATACTGCTAAGGTAAATATTCTCTTTCATAGAATGTGGCCAACAAACATGGCAAAAGTAGAGCCAGGTATGAATAGGACTGACAAATCTTTAAACGTAATGCATTGCATTTCCCAACAAGCATGGAGGCAGCAACAGATGAATGCCGCCAATCTTATATCCCTGATTGCTGAATATCCTGTAATTCAGAGGCGAGCAACACTTTGTTCAGGGCCCAGTCATTACTGTCGGCTATTTTACCTTAAATACCCACTTTCTAACGGCAACATTCAGCATTAAGAATGTTGCTCATCTGTGATGCATTACGCAGCCCTTAGCAGCTAATGGAGCTGCGTTTGTGTGCTTAGAATTCAACATTTTTAATGATCACTTGTAGCTTTCGAGTAGAGCTGGAATCTCGCGGTAAATGAATGGCTGTGAGCTACGTCAGTGCTCGAGGCCAGGTGATCTCCAACGAAAACTATCAACTTGTGCTGTTGTGCATAAATGGATGATTAACTGTAAATCAGTACAACTTCTAGGTAAAGATAAATTGTTATTCTTGTATTTGCATTGTTAGTATATGCCACACGGTTTAGCCTTAATTTTTTGCCCTTGTTAGGGTTCCCTGATATTATACAGTGCGCAAATCCCGAGGAAGTTGCACGAACTGCAACCTGAGAAGAAGAAATATTTAATACACCCTACAGCATCTACATAATTTAATAGAAATTTAGCAAGTAGGTACCGATTTCTGAGAAGGGCGAAAGAGGAACGCACCTAGGTCTTTTGGATTACAAGACTGCCCATGACCCATCAGGATCTGTTTCTTAGAAGAATATACATGAAACACTCTGGTCGTAGTCACTGAATTTCCGGTATCACATTAATGTTTAAAAGTTCACGTTTATGTAGCCGAGCTCAGAATCATCCTCCATAACATAGATAGTTGTTCAGCTACAAATCTTCAGCACCAGAATTTCTATCTTATATCTTTGATTCTGCGCACGGCGACAATGAAGCTAGATTATAAGATTTATAAGGAAATGGAGGATTGTTAGGCCGTACGGTATTTTCTGGTATTCGGAAAGTTCTGCCGTTCATTAAATCACAATCAGATCTGGGACAACGCCAACAATGGAGAGAACTTTTTCGCAATTTCACCAAATGCTTTACTCTGAAGAATTTTATGTATTCCAGCGTTTTTAGAAAAAATATTGAAAAAATCGTGGCAGATCTTGGAACATCAGGAACTGATGACAAATGTTTCACGATTCAGGAATTTTTTTGAGACTCAATACCGGGCCTGTACTTTAGGAGGCCTTGGCCTGGTTCAAGTCTATGCGGTGCCAGGGGTGCGTCCAACTGAGGCTCAAGTAAGCAAGGATGCCCTAACAAAGCAAACTGCTGGCCCGAGGACCATGAACGTGTAGCTGAGGCAACTTAATAATATGCACATTCCACATTTTTTAGTTTATTAAAGACTATTTTGAAATCCATTCAAATTCTGCCCAAGTAAGTTGTAATATTGTTGGACACACCTCTTTCGGGGGTGATAGGATGGGCTACCGGCTATAGGGCTAGGTTAGTTAGGCTCGCCGTCTCATGTCATGGGGAGCAGCGATCTCCGGCGCACTGAAGGCTACCTTAGCGTTTAGTTAGGCTTTCGGGACGTCAAGGAAGCATAGAGCGTTACGGGAGTACCTACTCACGTGAAATCAGCATCGAAAAGCGACTTCCTCAATTACTTCACTATCGCCAAAAGGTAGAGCTGAACAGCATGTGAGGATCTATGTTATAATTCTGCTTGTCCTTCAGTTACTTGTAACTTGGCACGACCGTGACGCCGAAGTTAGTATGACCGTGACGCTGAACTTGGTACGACCGTGACGCCGAAGTTAGTATGACCGTGACGCTGAACTTGGTACGACCGTGACGCCGAAGTTAGTATGACCGTGACGCTGAACTTGGTACGACCGTGACGCTGAACTTGGTACGACCATGACGCTGAACTTGGTACGACCGTGAGGCTGAACTTGGTACGACCGTGATGCTTTCATCATTATTGAATAGGGAGAAATTGGACATCGTTGAAGTATCCTTGACACTACCTGGGAAGGGATCAATAGAAGCAGTAGAGCAAGTTTCAGCTGCCGCTGCTCGCAGGTTTTCGGTAGCGACTTGCTGCCCGACTTGGAACATTTTTTACCCTTCGCATGCATGATTCAGGTCGGAGAGCATATTACTTCCTCGGAAAGAAGTTCCTTTCTTTGATATTTTACAGTTTTCTGTGTAATATCTTCTTTAAAATCCCTTGAGGTCCGTGCTTAAATAAGTCTTAACCAACATCTGTTGCGCGTTTGAAGTAATAGATGACAGCAGCCCACTGGTAGAAGACGAGTATAAATCGAAAGAGTTCACACACACGTCAATAGTTTCAGCTCTGGAATGCCACATTACGTTGGACAAAACTTGATTTATTGGATTATGAAGACATGAACTTCACTCCAAGAGTGCTCATGACATCAGCAGACAGTTGCAGGGTTGAATTTATCAGGTCTTGACTGGCCTTAATCCAACACTACCTTAAAATTTTACCTATCAAAAACTGATGAATTTACCAGCTCCTTTAATACGCCCTTCTGTACCACCACAAACACTGGAGGACTTTTTAAATGAAAACGCAACTAGGATAAAGAAGAAACAAAGGAAGATAGCTACTTATTAACTTATAAGGGTCACGTGACGTCACAAGCTTATTTCCCGAAGTGTAAGACAGCTTGGGCACTCCACGTGCGCTGAAATGTTACGAAAAGCTTTTGGCTGTTAGATTCGTCATTTATTGTATAAAATATTGGAACTACTTGCCATTGCATAGTCTAGTTTTCACATTTACCAGTCACAAGACACACAAATCTTTCGAATATCTCAACTGTTTGATATCCAAATCATGTCTTAGGATGGACTGTACTGGAAAAGTGTAGATTGATAAATGGATAAGGTCCAAATCAAAAACTAGTAGGCAAATCTTGCCTCAGGGTTACCTATGCAGCTCTATTGTTTATTGCCCAATATACATTCAGAGCTTTATAGTTTATACATTATATCAACTTGTTACGCAAACTGCCATTATGCCATCGTTCTAAATATCTAGAAATCCTTAAACTATCGGTGATGAAATTATACCTTAAGTTTAATTGTTTCATCTTTTCTATGAAACACAAATATTTTCTATACTATATTACTTCTACCTAAAATTTGTAAAGAAAAATTATTTCTGTGCGCAGCTTCCAATTTTAGACAGCAAACAAAGTCTATGCCAAAGTATCATATTTTTGCTCTGCCGCGTACACCCGATCATCCACTAAAATGCGGACTGGTACGCATAAATAGTTTAGGAACCACTGCTCATATATAAGTATATATATATAACGAAACTGATACCTCAGCTGAGAAACAAGTCGTATGAACGTCGCCTGAAAGAACTGGGTCTGATTCCTCTCGAGCAAAGACGACTCAGGGGTCAACTAATAGAAACATTCAAGTACTTGAATGGCTTCAACGACGTACCTATAACGGGACTCTTTGAAAGAGACCCCAATGATCGCTAGCGGAACAACGGTCAAAAACTCAAGCATAAAGCTCGAAGAACAACCTTAAGCCCGCAGTTTTTTCCCTATTTCACAGTCAGCATTTGGAATAGACTCCCTTCCGACGTTGTTGGTGCGGAGTCGGTCAACTCGTTTAAAAATAGTCTTGACACACATTGGGAGAGACATCCTCCACAGCTAAGAACTCCTCCACGAGTCGCAAGCACTTAACGGCCAAAGCTTCTCAGGCCATTTTAAGCTGACTTCCTCTCACTTCCGCTGTATCTATATATTTAAGCTCCGCATATTAGCGGCCATCGATCCTGCTTGCGGGCATTCATGACTATCGCTTTGGCGTAGATTCTTCTCCACTTTCTTTTTTTATTTTTTCTACTTCTTTTTTCTCTTTCGTCTTCCAATTTTTCTCCTCTCGTTTCTCCATTCCTCTACATCCTACTGACATATTGGCAATAGCTCATAGAGGGCCGGGGTGTAAGTTCCGGTGTCTCTTTGGGAATGGGCCTTTTGGTTCGTCTACTGCCGCCTATCTAATCTAATCTAAATAATAATAAAATTCCATGCATCTGCCAAAGTGAAATGCTAACCCATTTTTCAGGTAACTTTGAAACAAAAAGTGAATAAAGACTAAACGAACACTGCAAAGAGAAATCCTAACTACTATTATCGAGTCTAGAGCAAAAGAACTAGTTTACTTGGTTAGGTTCGTGGGACTCGACGGGCTTATACACTACGGAGAGGGGCGTGGAGATCTGATCGGCGTTCAGTTTTTTAAGTTCATCGATTCTAATATCGGTAAGTAAATTGGGTCTATGCAATGTTTATTATAGTGAAGTTACGTAAATAATGCGGGAGGTTCTTGTATTCAGTGATCACGAGGGCTCGAATGTGGTCGAACGGTTAGGGATCGGTGCGTTCGAAAAGATGTGCCTAGATGCTTGGAGAAACTCACTTTGGACTGCTTGATGCTGCTCCCTATATACAAGTCATTGCAGAGCTCGGACTAAAATATATTAATAACTAGAGCACTCTGAGAGCGCGTACCTTCGCCAAGTGAGGCAACGGTAGAAAAAAATTCAAATTGGTTCTGAAACCATAATGTTCTTTGTATAAACTCCAAAATCTAATCATTTGTGCATTTTTATATTAATAACAGCTTGTTCAATTTTCTTGAAGATCCGTTTATAACTTTTTGAGTTATATTGTTAACAAACGTTATGACAAACATAAATCAAACATACAAATGAACAAACCGATCTGCACCAAAATTTGATCATTTATATCTTTAAACATAACTAACAAACTCTGTGAATTTCATAAAGATCAATTCATTATTTTTACCTCTGCCTAGGAGGTTATGTTTTCGTCGTGTCTCTCTGTCTGTCTGTTTGTTTGTCTGTCTCTTTGTCTGTTTGTCTGTCTCTTTGTCTCTTTGTCTGTCACCAAGATAACTCCAAAAGTTATGAACCGATTTGGATGAAATTTACAGGGATTGTTAGGTATGTTAGGAGGAACAGATGATTAACTTTTGGTGAAGATATGTCCTGGTCTGGTCCCTCTCCGTAATCGCTCCAGCAATAAGCGTGCAGCAATCCTGCCTTTCGCTTGTCAGATTTTTCCGAGAGCTAAACTGTAATAGAGAATCTAGAATACAGTGTTGTATTAACAAGTGTGTCAATATCCAGCGTATCGTGGCCGGATCCACTGTGGCTCGCGTTAGTCAGTTATTCTCCCAGTACAAGAGATATAATCTTGGAAAGAGAATCCAGAGTCAAGAAAAGGCGAAGAGACGAGATTATTATTGATAATACCGGCGAGGACGATGCAACCATTCGTCACAAGCAGCCTATGGGTATTTAATTAATTTCGCCAGAAAAATCGACGTATATTACGAATTTTATCCCCTACCCCCGCATGTCTTTTGGCCTTCCACAGGACAGTCTTACATAAGAGGAACTCGTTTTGAAGGCACGCGGCGTTTAAGCACATAAATGAAAACTTGTACAATAATTATTACACTGGGTAATCAAAAAAAAATATTTTTTGAAAATCGCCCTGGGTTTTCCAGTTGAATTAAACTACTTTTGATGCTGTGAGTCCGAAAATGATCTCGGTTTTGCTCAATCAGGTCAGGATTTTTTGCTACAGAAATTTTTAAAAAATTGATTTTGCGTAAAAAAAAATTCTGCCGATCATCAGCAGAGACCCCTGACAATTTTTTTTCGTTTTTCTCACGAACTAAAAGTCAACGTATCCAAATTCATTCAGTTTTTATCTTCTCCATCAAATTTTATAAGCATAATTCATAATATTAGTAAAATAATGAGCGTTACGTGACACAAAATTTTAGAGTTCATGGCATAAATCGGCGTTTCTTCGATTCCCTTGTGTGAACAGCTGCTGAGTGGTCTCTCTTCAGCGACCAGCAGTAGTCCGCCATCATGACTGCGTCCCACCTTCTTTGGTACCTCTCCTCCATTAATGTCAAGCAATGAAATTTAGAATCAATTTGATTGGCTAAGGGTTAATTAAACAACCTAGCAATCACGCAAACACGCTTGCAGCTAATTTAGAGACATAAGTTAATGTTGTAATTCGATATATTCTTTAAAAAAATATGATTGAACTCAAAACCCTGATATTAGCATATGTATAGCTCGTCATGTAGGGCTATGGCTGTGTCTCAAAAAGTTGACCCGATAGAGCAAAATGAATGTGGCATTCGGACTTGAAACCAAACACCAAAAATCCCTGACGATTTTTAAGCTGTTACCCAGGATAACCAATAAAAAATCAATGTGGTGACTGATGGAAAGTTTCACAACTGCAGAGACAAGATCTGGCGGGTATGGCGCGCTGATTTACCATCTTCTTTGAAATGAAGCCTTATTTACCTCTCACATTCAGTTCACCGTGCTCTTCACAAACATATTTAAACGTATCACCGTATTTTTTTCGATTAGATTCATGCAATTCCCCGCTCATAACAGGCCGGCTGATTGAGCTGCACCCAAGCACAAAATACGCTATAAGGTTGTCGTCAGGTACTGACAGTTTGGGCAACAACTGCTCCTATGGTTTCTCTCGCGCCAAGAATATATTACTGCTGATATTTTTTGTTAGGATTAAAAGCCCAACCTATTAAGGTCTGAGGCCCGACCCACAAATACTTCGACTCGTCGATGTGACGTAAATTGTTACATACGGTCACGGCTAATTTTATATTAGTCTCAACTTAGTCCTCCAGTTATATTCCTTGCTTCCTGAAAGTAAGTCTTCGACCCGTCGAGGAGATATATCCGCCACCCCTATCCCTGTCTGAATGTCTTTGGGTCTTATGCATTAAAAAAGTAGCTCCCATGTCTCAGCGAGATCGTCGCACCTAACTGCATTCTCTGCTGTAATGTTAGTTTATAGTTAGATAAGTTCTCTTGCCTCCCTTAGTGCTGTGTCGAGATGGGCCACCACGAATGAGACTCTCCAAACGATTATTTTTTCCTTTTCTGTCTTCCACTCTTCTTTTTTTTTCTGTGTCTTTGAGATGCTGCGCGCCTTGCTTTCTTGCCATTGGTAGCTCACAGGCCAACCTTGAGGCCAATACAACTTGCATTAAGTCGCTTCCGACTTGAGGTCTTCCTACACAGAAGCCGAGATAAAATTCTTGGCGAGCTGTACGGCGGCTTTGCTTAATTCCTTAATAGCTCAAGAGCGGATACCACTTGAACAATATCATCATAAGAGCAAAAACAGTGAGGGCACTTACTGAGTTAGGCGCGCTCTATGGACCACGAGTAGTAGAGAACGATCGACATCGTGGTGCAATCGGGGTGCTGGCATAAAACATTTCGTCTATCGCAACATTGAAGGTCCATAGTTCAGGACATGTTCTGCACCGCGATGTAACTTGTTTCTTACAAGCAAAACTCTTACGTTATAATTTGAGCTCGTGATCAGTGATGTTTTACCTCCTCCAAGGAAGTTTGCTGGGGTTCGTTTGTCGGTCTAACAGCAACTTCTCTTGATAAATATTTCCACGGATAATTATGATCTCTAAGGGGACTGCTAAAAATGTCACGAAAAACAGTTTATTAAATTTTGACAATGATCTGTCCATCCGTGTCTGATGGTGTCTACCATCCTGTCGTTCGGGGTAACAGGTCAATTCGGACCCCTGGACAACTCAGACCCCTAACTCAGCCCCGTCCAACTCAGATCTCCCAACTCAGACCCCACATCTCAGACCCACCCAACTCAGACCCCCCAACTCAGACCCATCAACTCAGACCCCCCAACTCAGACCCCCCAACTCAGCCCCCACAGACTCAGACCCACCCAACTCAGACCCCGGCCAACTCAGACCCCGGCCAACTCAGACCCTGGCCAACTCAGATCCCGGCCAACTTAGACCCGGCCAACTCAGACCCCAGCCCAACTCAGACCCCCGGACAGCTCAGACCCCTGATAATGAACATACTCTGATAATAAAGCGTACATTAGAGATATTAGGTCAAGTACGGTATAACTACCATTTTTTTTTTATTGTTCATTCATCGAATATTTTTCCAACGTATGCGAAGCAACGATATAATATTTATTTGATATTTTAATTTCTGAAAAAAATAGTCATGGGAGGTCCTACAAGAAACCAAACAAGCATGGAACAAACTGTCGTACGCTACCACAGTACACAGAATTAGGACCCTTTTGTGTGCTGTGTACGCAGCAGACGTTACATCGTACGCGCAAATACAGTAATACAATTCTTTAAAATTCAGCGTCAATACACGAACAAAAACACTATTATTTGGTCATTTTGATCGGCAGCAAAGCCGCATGAAACTGAAGTGAAGGATTGAGCCTTGTAAACTTACAACAGACTAAAAGAAATTATGCGAATTAATTATAGCTCAAAGTATTCTAACTCGCAACGACGGACACAAATCAAACAAGAACATTTGCCCACGGCAAAGTACAATGTTTGTTTTAGATATGGTATAAATGTGTGATAGACTGCGATAACGTACAAAACCGTTGTAAATCAGGTTAAATTTTGCTGAAAAATGACCGACAGAAATGCTGTTAACTTATTTAAAGCGGCAAGACTTCCATTCAAACTTGTTCAACGTGAACGCGGTATTTTCAGCATGCAACGTGAACGCATAAATACGGTGGCAGATGTGCGATGAAACATTTGTTATCTCATACTGCTTTTTTTTACCATGTCATAACTAGATGAAGCAATCACACATCACATCAGAGACATAACTCAAATTCAAAGGATTTGAAATGAAAAAGATTGTGTGTTTTCAAGGTAATTTCTCCTATACCTTTTCAAAACAGTTTTGATCAATGCATTTCATCTGTGGAGAAGCCTAGGAAAAGCATTAGTGAAATATAGTAGGTACCTATAGTCCCGTAACTTCGCCCCTATATAATAAGTGTAGCATATGTGGATAACTTTGTGTATCACTATGGCATGCTTATGTTTCTGGATAAAAGAGACTGTGGGGTGTGATTGTGACTCTAGAGTTCACAAAAAACGCGTTTATTGCTTGAAAATCTTGGCACTAGAACTTAAGCCTAATGCGTGGAATTTTTCAGAAGTTTATCGTTCTCAGTAGATTCACCATCGTAACAACGCACGAAAAAATTATGAACAAAGAAGCGCACGAATTACTTTATATATATATATATATGTATATATATATATATATATATATATAATTTGGAGCACTCATCTAGCAATTGATAGTTGATAATATTTTATGAACAAATATTGATATTGTATCTAGTTTTATCAGGTGCCTGACTTGTCCAGGGGGTCTGATTCGGGCAAGAGTCTGAGTTGGGCAGGGGTCTGAATTGTCCCGGGGCCTGAGTTGTCCGGGGGCCTGAGTT
Source organism: Parhyale hawaiensis (assembly GCA_001587735.2). Lineage (NCBI taxonomy): Eukaryota > Metazoa > Arthropoda > Malacostraca > Amphipoda > Hyalidae > Parhyale > Parhyale hawaiensis. The sequence goes on along the minus strand of LQNS02009678.1, from coordinate 5,145 downwards.
GTCCGGGGGCCTGAGTTGTCCGGAGGCCTGAGTTGTCCGGGGGCCTGAGTTGTCCGGGGGCCTGAGTTGTCCGGGGG
>LQNS02009420.1:22376-32833 GCA_001587735.2 Parhyale hawaiensis | reverse complement strand
AGAGTTAGGTAGGTTCTCTATATTTCCTTTCTGTCCCGCGAGGTGGGCCGCCGATCGAGGTGACCGACTTTTTCTGCGGGGCTCTTACCTCGCCCGTGCGGAAGGCCACAGAAGGGACCGTCTGCTCGGGCGCTTCTTTCTTCTGTCTTCTTCTCTTTTCGTCCTTCATCTCTTGCCACGTAAGCACAACGTTGTGGTATCGGCTGTAAGCCGAGTAAATCATCTTAGATCGCTATTGATTGTCTAAGTTTCAGAAATAGCGGGAAAATACTAATATAATAATAATAATCTTACCCCACGATGGCCGCGATCGTGTCTTAACCCACAATGGCCGCGATCGTGTCTTACGCCATCTGACTATTTTGGTAAGGGGTGTAGCGAGTGTCGAGCAGTCAGTCATTAATTAAATATTAGTGGGCAGTCGAGCAGTGTGGGCAGGTGGCCACTACAGTCTCACCTTTTTTTTTTATGAATCAGTAGGACCCGCTGGTGACCACATCCTAGGCTGGTTAATTAGGTAGCTAATGTTTCTTCTCACGGGTGGATCTAACATGCATTGTAACGTGCCTGTATTGCCGTTGAACTCCTTTCTTTGTAGGTAGCCTACCTATATCTATGTACAAAACCTACTTGGTTACTTCTGGCATGTTTTATCGCCAATCATGCTTTTATTTTCGCTTCCTCTCTTCCCCACTTCTCTATTAGGGTGTAGGTAGTTGCTGCGATCGCCCGCACATCAGCATGTGTAGTTTGACATTTCCATGTGTTGCGTTTTTTCAACCTCCCTGTTGTTAAACAGGGAAGCTACCTACCCTACTGCCTGTGATTTTTTAGTTTTTGGACGTCACAGTTTACCTTGTTGTCAGTTATTTTTTTTTTTAACCACACGGATTTATCTACCCAGGTAGCTAAATCCTAAGACACTGAGCGTGTCTGGTTTGGGGACTGATTGCTACAGGAGGTGATAGGCTACATATAAATCGTCAGCGCCACAACCTTGACGTTAATTCCTTCCAGCTTCTAAGTTTTTTCCAGTGAGGAGTGAAAGCTCTGGCACAGTTCAGCAATTCTTGTATCATTTCCAGGAAAGATGAAGACCTCTACGCGTCGCGGTGGGAACGAAACAACGGGAAGGATTACCGCCTCGTCCTGGCTCGCTCAGACGACGTCATGCGTCGTGTCAGGGATGCTGAGGTTGGTTATGTGCCATTGCTCTTGCTTAATATCTTTTCTTTATCACATAGTAGAGTCTGATGAGCAGGGTGGGGGGTTTCGTGTCATTTGTTCCTTCCGTCGCCATAGTTCTTGGTGACCCGAGGTCGACTGCAACTACACTTACTTCTCTAGGACCAGTGGGCCTATACCTGCAGCACAAACCAGTGCATGGGGGTTTCCCAGGTGAGGGTTTGGTCTAAGTTGACTTTACTTTTCCATCGCTCGTCGACTACAGGAGTTATTGGGAAGCTATCTCTAGATGGTTGATGTCGCCGTTGTTTCAGAGGTAGAGTCTGCTGGACCGTACAGCCCGAGTGGGAAATGTGCCTTCACTAGTGATGTCCCCTAGCTGTCGTCCGGCGCAATGTAGGCTTAGCTGCCGAAGCGCTAGTTAGTACCCTATTTGGGCTCGCTCGTCCCTGGAGGAGTGAGGGTACGGCTGCAGTTGGGAGTTCAGCAAACGTTCACCCACTTGCGGGGAGGCGAACACGCGATGTTCAGTGTGCAAAAGCAGCACTCCCGCACTGAATTCACCACTGCGTGTATTAACTGCAATTTGTGTGGGTCATTTTTGTTATTCATGATCCAAACTGCGACGTGCGCTGGTGTTGCTGTGCTCTGACATAAAGTTGAAGCTTTTATTTTTTTTATACATGCTAGCTATACTTTTTTAGGCAAATGTAAATGAAATATGTTACTACTGTATTATATCTTTGTAAGTGTCCACCTTGGCTTCTTAGGCCGGGAACAGACCGGAGCAACAAGCGACGCAATGCGATTTTTACGGGAGTCGTGTTGCAGCAATGCACGGGTGTCGCGAGGCATCGCAGTTGGGGGCAGCAGACTGCTGTACCCTCTGTTACATTTTGTCGTGCAACAAATTTGTCGCGTTGCACGTCCCTCGTCTCGCCGGTGGGGCCGCGGCCTTACATGGTACTATCCGCAACTATTGTATGGAGGCATTGACTCGCAGCTACACTGGGGTTGATGGTCTGAGTGTCTTCATAACTATAGAAATTCTCCCACTAGCGGTAGCTACCAGCTTATATACGAATGATGCACAGATGGTCTTTCCATAGTGCTTAATTCCGTTCATTGACAAAAAACAGGAAACGTACAAAACTCCCTCAAAGGGGCATAGGATGTAAATACCAGTGTTACATTGGTGAAGTTCACCATCCCATAGCTAACGTGAGACTTGGGTCCTCTTCGGTACCTTGTAAGTTACTGTAGCTTTAGCCAGGTCATTCAGACATCTTGCTTTCGTGCCTTCTTTGCAGCTTCCCTTTTTCCACTTTTGGTGATGCTGTTTTGTTTAGAGCCTACTGGAAGTTCAACTTCCACTAGCCTCTTGCCCCGTGGGCGGGTGGCTCTCACCCACTTTAGCCTGTCTGGGGTCAACCATCCGGTGTCCAGGTCTCAGAGACCTTAAAAAGACCAAAATTTTGAGTAATACGCAAATACGTAAAATACTCAAGTTACGCATCGTTGGCCGGGCCGCCTATATAAGGCGAGGAGGCCGCTCTCCCTTCATTTTATCGCCGCGTGCCGAGCTGAGAGGGTGTGTGTCGCTCCCTCTCACTGCTGCCTGTTTCAGCGCACGCGTGCCTTCTACTTCCGTTGCATACCTGCGCCTCCGGGTGTTTTTTTCTTCCGGTTCTGGTGAAGCGGTGAGTGGCCCGACCCCCTCATCGTGTACTTGCCTTCTGGTCCCTCCCCACGGGGTGGGCCGCTTGTAAATTTCACCAGAACCCCCTTCCTCCCCCTCCCCCTTTGGGACCCGGGTGGAGAGGGAAGTCCCTTGCTGACTGCGGAGTGCTGCTTCCCCCTTTAGCCTGTTTCCCGCCCAACAGCGGGAATCAGGGCAGGAGGGAACCACCTCCCTTTTTTTTTCCTTTTCACTCGTGGGTGCCCGGTCACTCCTGTGGCCTAGCCTCGTTGATTGCTGACCGGTTCATAGAAACATTCGGCAGCATACACCGTGGCGAAGGATCTCCCCCAATAACTACAGAGGCTCTTGTGCCCTTGTGAGGGGGGGTTGATTTCTTAAATGAAGCCCACCGAGTCAATTTCCGCTCCTTCGGCGGATCCTCAGGTTGCCCTCCCTCCTTTTCCCTTGGGAACTGGGATGGGTGAGGCTTCCTATTCCCGTCCTGACTCCCCAAAGGGGCAGGATCGTACCTCATCTAAGGTGCGTATTGGCGTGCGTATTTACGCGCGTATTTGCGTATTGCTATGCGTAACTTGCTTTTTGCNCAAAAAGTGACGTCATCATCGACAAATCTATGGCTGAGCAGCCTAGGAGTATTTTAACTAATTTCACCAGAAAAATCGTCTTAAATTGCAAAATTCATCTCTAGCGTATAAATAAATGAAGATAATATATACTAATTTAGCTATTATCTATAGAAAATTGCAGTGCATGTTGGTGGAAACTTTCACAACACTAGCGCCGAATTTGTTCCCTTTCGGCGACTCAATTTTACTACTTTTTCTTGATTGAAGCCCTATTTACCCTTCATATTCACTTCACAGAATATATCTATTCCTTACCAACATATATAAGCACCATTATAGCCAATTCTGTACGCAAGAGAAACCACATTAACAGGTAGCCTATTGCCCGAACTTTCTGTACTTGGTGACAACATTTTTCGGTATTTTGCAGCTCAAGTAGCTGGCCAGTCTTGAGCGGGAGATTGAAGGAAATAAATCGAAAAAGACGATGATATGTTCAGGAAAACCACATACGAAGACCTGAGGTCTCACACCTAAAACACTTCGACTCGTCGATGTGATGTAAATTTGCTACGTGCGGTCACAGCTATGTTTTATTTCAGTCCTATTGAGTCCTCCCGTTGTATTCTTTGCTTCCTGCATGGTACCATCCGCAGCTATTGTATGGAGGCATTGACTCGCAGCTACACTGGGGTTGATGGTCTGAGTGTTTCTTCATAACTACAGGAATTCTCCCACTAGCGGTAGCTACCAGCTTATGTACGAAGTATACACAGATGGTCTTTCCATAGTGCTTAATTCCGTTCATTGACAAAAAACATGAAACGTACAAAACTCCCTCACAGGGGCATAGGATGTAAATACCAGTGTTACTTTAGTAAAGTTCACTATCCCATAGCTATCGTGAGACTTGGGGCCTCTTCGGTACCTTGTAAGTTACTGTAGCTTTAGCCTGGTCATTCAGACATCTTGCTTTCGTGCCTACTTTGCAGCCTCCCCTTTTGGTGATGCTGTTTTGTCCCTGCTTTTCATTTGCAGACATGCGCGTTGATTTCGTGTGGGAACCTGCCAGGATTAGGTAGCTACTGAGCTGGAGTTGGTAGCGTATGTGTCCAATAGTCCTGGGGGCCGGGAGTCGGAGGCTTTGTCAGAAACTGGCTAGCCCCAGTAGTTGGGGGTATTGCTATATGCATCCCACCCTGATAGGATACTTCCTCGTGGAAACGCCTTCGGTACAGGGTTCTATGTTTCTCTTGGTATACTATATGTCCGTTTTTTTTTCTCTCTTTATGGCTGTCATAGTTGTGAGACAGGGACTCCCAAAATTGTCCATTCCTCATGGTAGTGGAGCACCTAGCTCATAATAGAGGCTGGTTCTGATCATACACTTTACCAGCTAAAGTAACAGACTGTAGTAGCTACTAATTAGTAGTCCTTGATCCGATGATGGTATATTCTGGCGACCTCTATCCCTATCAAATAGCTTTGGACCTCATGCACCCTAGGAGTAACTCGAACGTTGTACCGCTGAAGTTGGTAGCCTACACCTGGCCATAAGTCTTACTCTAAGGTTAATTTGTTAGATTAGGAAGGTTCTCTTTACTTCCCCCAGTTGCTTCGTGGGGTGGGCCGCCAGCCGCGGTAAGCGACCTGTGGTACGGAACACTGCAACCTTCTTCCGCTTAGCATAGACCTGCCGCTCAAGCATCTTTCTTGTGTCATTTTCTCTTTCCATTTTTTAATTTCTGCCAGATGCTTCGTGCTTACACAGTTTTTCTGTCAATGGTAGCACGTTTGTCGAATTTTGAGACACAGAAGTTCTCAGTTAGGTGAAGTCCGAGTCAAATCCTGACGTTCCTGAAGCAATGTTGAGGTGAGATGTTTGGCCTCTGGCGCGAATCCGATGCAGCCTAGAAACACAACGCTTGCAACCCAGGCTATGTCCACCGGGTTTTGCAAAGTTCTGTTGCACTGCATTTTACATGTTTGTGGTCTGTTTTGAATAATGACGCTAACTCAAAATTTATTCATTTTAGGCAATTTTCACTAGGAATAAATAGTGGTGAGGTGCACGTGTGCCTCAATGGAAATAAAAAGAAGCGAGATATCTGCTTTCCTCATGCGCGGGCCGCGGAAAGTTGGACATCGATGCACAAGCATTATGGAGGCGGGTTGCTCGACTGTACACACACAGTGAATCTAAACGAGATCGAACCTTGAGGTCATCGCCTTCCTGTATCTGTGACTTTTGTAGACGGTTATCCGCCTGACGTTCAGCCGTATGGTGATGTCGGGCTCGTTGTGGCCCCGCATAGGGGAGAGCAGATGCCTGAATTCTATTTGCTTCCATTGAAGCTCATTGCACTTCACCAATATTTATTGCTGGTGAAAACTGCCTAAAAAGGTTAAATCTTTAATTTGTGTCACGAATAATTATATTTACTATTTAAAACTGACCACAATCGTGTAAAATGAATTGTAACAGAACTTTTGGAAAACGCGGTACCTATCTTACGAACTTATACTCTTGCATATGTAGAATTTAATTAACAAATCTTCATGACTCAGAATATCAGAAAGTGAACATGACAACCACAATCTTCTTGAAGAAAAGAACTTCTTGGTCTCCGCTCACTGTCCAGCAGCGGCTTTTTCTTTTAAATGCTACATTCAGCAATTGATTCAACCCGGCACATCTGAATCATGTTTAGGTCCTGCCAGCAGATACGCGAGGGTGCTTACCATGTGTTTCTAGCATTGCCCATTCTATGTTCTGGCAGTAGTGCTTTCTGGAGAGTCCCAGTAGGTAGTTATCTCTTCAGTGGCTAGTTTGGGTAAAGTTTTTTACAAATCCAACTGGACTTCTTAATTTTTCTCCTGGCAGCTGTTACGGGTTTTCCTCTTCTGTTGTATTTACTGTTTGCGTGGTTAGTGTTTTTCCGTGTCTGGGTTTCTGATTTTTTGTGGCATTCCTATTATATGTTCATTATTTTGTCGTCTTTCGTGAGTTAGCTACTCTTTGTCTATTATCTTTTCCTCGTTTTTTAGGACATAGGCACCTACTTGTCCCTTCTCTTTCTCTCGTGACAAGCTGCATGTCCTTTCTACTTGCAATTATCTCGCTAGGTCCCTACAAGTTCCCTCTCCTTCCAGGTTTTTCCGTACCAGAGCTACTACATGTCTGTTTCTTATTTTCCTCGTTCGTTTAAAGCTTCATCTCATCATTCCCTCAGCGCCGTGGGAAGTGGAAGACGAGTATTTCACTGAAATAACCTCGTTTCTTTTGCACTCATGGTGGGCACGTATAGCTTACTTGTTAGTGCCGCCACATCCCCTTTATTTACCAGTCTTTTTCGTGTGCGCTTGTTTTCCCATTTTTCTGTGGTCTTTCTCCAGGCCTAACACGCAACTGTCGTATTATCTCTGCAGACTCTGCAACATATCTCCTTCCTTCCTTTCTATGGGTCGAATAAGACTTTCAGCTTTTTTATGATCGACACTTGTGACTCCAATCGATTAATTTATGTGATCTTAATGTTTCATTTGACAGCTCCACAATAGGTTTCAAAATTCAGACACACTGTAGGTAATTGAAAGGATAGCACCCCAGGAGTAGAGCACCTAGCAGTAATACGAGGGGCGTATAAAGAGTATTAAGCGTCATTGTTAAAGAAGCGTTGATGCATGGCCAAACCTACGATTCCTTAAAGTACAGCCTTTTGTAAATATTCTTGCCAAATTTTGATGTTCTAAACAAGTTTAAAATAACGTTGATAATTTAAAAATTCTATATCCCTTAAATTTTTCTGATACCTAGCTACTTAAAACTTCTCATAAACCCTTCGTGCATCAATACCTTTAGCTACGGAATTGACCCGTCCATGCTCCGCTTTATGTCGATGCCACACGTTATCCAAAAGAACGAGTATCCGAGTTTTTTTTTTAGCAAAAGATACTTCTAAAAACCTGCACATTTACGCTTTAGCGCAAAATTCTAGGGTGGAGCATGCAGCATTTTGCGCTTGATACACTGGACACACGCGAGAAATTTTATCAACAAACTGCTAACCTGGGCCACGAGAAACACCCAGAAATTTATCGAAGGGTAGGGCGTTTAGTTCGCTTTCGGAGCCGCAATGGGTTTCTCATTTTCAAAATAGTTTGTCATAGAATTGGCCTTAATAATACTTTTGAAGGCATTGAGTGGCATCTATTTTGTTATTCTGTTCGTTGGATGTATTTTTCTGATCATGTTGAACTCGTAACCATGAAAACGTCGTTTAGATGAACGGAACAACGGCGATCTAACAGAGGAAGAAGCAAGGAACACATAGTGTGACGATAGACACGTGGAACCCATGCACGATCAACGCGCATGAGAACAGCAAGTCGGGAAAGAAGAGTAAGAACAGATTGAAGAAAGATCAGTACGAGTAAACGATGGGAAGGAAGCAAAGTGGGCACGAAAGACAGCCGTCCCGAACGCCTAGCTAATGGCTAAGGTAACCTACACAAACCCCCTGGGGGCGCTACTCCCCATAACATAGGATGGGTGAACCTTAACTATTCTTTTACGCTTAGTCATAGCAAGGACACCTCCGTCATGCAGTGCTCGAGTACTGCCTGTCTCCCTGTGCACATGGGGGCAGGCGTTACTTTAGTTCTAGATAATGGCTATTGTTTCGTTCCTTGCGCAGGGCGAACTGATGAAGAACGTAGAGGGCTGGGAAGTGGGCACGTGGAAGGGAGAGCCCATCTACAAGACCATCAAGGACGACGACTACCGCCAGCTGCATGGCTGGGAGTTCTACATCCACTCGGACCCTGACATGGCCGAAACTCAGTTCAGCTGCCACCTCAGGCGGTAAATGGGCCGGCTGCTGCCACACATCAATCAGCTGCTGCACCCCAGTTTCCCGTAGCTAAAATCAAGCGCCGCGTGGTGTTCCCTATCCTTTATCTTTTCAAGATGAGCAATGGAATTATGAAAAGCGTTTTTCACTTACACAAGTGTCGGACTTTTCTGTAGCTGTAAACTAAAGCCTCTCACGTATTTCAGGGTCTAATCACGAACGTTTAGTAGTTAGTCAACGTCGATTTTTTGTAATATTAAAGTAGCGAATATTTACTTGAAACCTTTCCTGCAGCAAGTGATGTAATTCTTGGTCCCGAGTTTGTATGTACCAACATCTTGTGCACTCGGTTGGAAGCTTACAATTGTATATATTTAGCTCAGTAATAGATTATTCGAAAAAAATATCGTGGTTTGTTATTCATCAGTCACTTCGCTGTTCAAGTTCTCTGACTCGAATCGCCCTATTGTTACGACAGGTTATGTTGTGTGACCACTGGTGGCATCACGACGCTTTGTCTTGTAAACAAATATTTGCGTCACATGCCATTACGGCCTTTACAACTAGGTTTGTTTCTGGCGTTCTTCAGGCTGCAGGAGGTAGATAGTAAAAGGAAAACTAGCTCCAGAGCCAACATGGAGGGCAGCGAGATTCCAGGCCTGTTCATGAGGACGTGTCTACTTACGACATCCGAACATCTGGTCTTGGCAGCCAATGTCTGTCCTGCTGAGAAGAGAGAGCAGGCCAGTAGTAACACTTAGGCAGATGTGCCACTACGCCGAACAAGCATAGCGTCGACTGATGGTGCTGGCAAAGCTGGTTTTCCTCTTGTTGCTACTCTGGAAGCCAGAGCTACACAACTAAAACTCCGGCTGCAAGCAGAGTAAATCATCTTAGATCGCTATTGATTGTCCAAGTTTCAGGAATAGCGGGACAATACCAACATAATAATACATGCAACTCAAACTGCTCTTTACTCATGATCATTACGAATTTGTTTCTATCATCGCAGAATTTCATGTAATCCTTGGCTAGGATAAGTTCTTTTGAGTTCATTCAGTAGGCTAATTCAAAGCTCACTTGTGAAAAGATTGTTTGATTAGAAAAGTGGCATGTCCTGCAAAGTTGAGTCAAATCCTTATTTTTGTTTGATTGCCAGGAGTCTCAGGCAGAAGCTGGCTAGAACCAGGGCCTCGTTAGTCAAGTAACAGTTGGCGTGTAGTACTTTTGGGATCAGACTAGTTGGAAATTGGCTGAAACCAGAAGATTCAGATACTGTATTTGCAGTCAAGACTCCGGAAGTCATAATTGTAATGTCATGAGTTACGATTTCAGACAGCGAATCAGTACTATTCCTTGGACAAGAAGGCAAGTTTGTAGTAGCGGCGTCATCAAATTCAGTTGGTCGTACCGCATAATGTAGCCTCCAGTCCAACGGAAGGATGGAGTTTTTGGGGCGGGGGGTCAGAGCTCAGAAGCTGCCTATAAGCATTCACGCGTGACATGCCAATCGCTGCGCTTCACCAACTTGTATAGGAACCATATTGCTCAAGAGGTGATAGAGTTGCCAAGGCGCCATTACTGGCAATTCCTGTACATTACGTACTATACGCATGCACAAGCAATATGCTGATTTTTGTCGTGGAAAACTGAGTTCAAGTTACATAGGGCAGCAACATGAAGCCCTCAAAGTTCAACTTGCTCTAAAGCCCCGTCCACATGATCAATCATAACATCACTTACCAACACGATAATCGAGAAGCAGAAACGCTGACACTTCTCTTCTTTCACCCAACGACATACGGGAAAATTAATTGCCAAATGCTTCCCGCAGTCAAAAGTTGCAATCAATCACGGACAAAATTTATTACACGGGCTAATTTTATAAAAAGTAATTACACACCATAATGAAGCCATACCTGCCACAATATGTTTGGGTATCACTCACCCAAGGGTCCCGAGTGCCTTCTCCGCAAGGGATGTAGTATCTGGCCGCAGTTCCTGCTGACTAGGTTAGTTTTGTAAGTTAGGTAGGTTCTCTATTTCCTTTTCTGTTCCGCGAGGTGGGCTGTCGATCGAGATAGCGTACCTAGTCCGCGGGACTTCTCTCATCTCTCTCGTGTGGAAGGCCGTGAAAGAGGCCGACCACTC
>LQNS02009420.1:11100-22121 GCA_001587735.2 Parhyale hawaiensis | reverse complement strand
ACGCTTGACATCCCAATCGCTGCGCTTCACCAACTTGTATAGGAACCATATTTGCTCAAGAGGTGATCGAGTTGTCAAGGCGCCATTACTGGCAATTCCTGTACATTACTATACGCATGCACAAGCAATATGCTGATTTTTGTCGTGGAAAACTGAGTTCAAGTTACATAGGGCAGCAACATGTAGCTCTCAAAGCTCAACTTGCTCTAAAGCCCCGTCCAAATGATCAATCATAACATCACTTACGAACACGATAATCGAGAAGCAGAAACGCTAACACTTCTCTTCCTTCACCCAACGACATACGGGTAACTTAGTTGCCAAATGCTTCCCGCAGTCAAAAGTTGCAATCAATCACGGACAAAATTTATTACACGGGCTAATTTTATAAAAAGTAATTACACACCATAATGAAGCCATACACAAATAACTAACTATTGGTATTCACACAGTAAAAGATAATTCTCAAACTTGGAGTTCGTCAAACTACCGTGAGTTTGTCCTGAAAGTTTTTAGGCAGTTATTGATCTTTACCACAAGATTCGAGGCGACACCGCGCGGGATCATCCCCTAAATCGTGCGGAAAACACGGAATTCCAGGGAAAGTTTAACCGTGTGGACGGGGCTTGAAGTAAACACCTGCAATACTATTCGAAACAACGAAGCCAAAGTTCTTGTCTACGGTTCCGAGCAAGTTCAGGAGAGTGGGTTTGGCTTAAATAGACTCAAAGACCCAAATGAACGAGTCCTTGACATGAAGGCGGCCAGCGAGACGGGGTCACGGGCTTAGTGACGTAACCAAGACAAGCTAGTGGTAATGAGCATATAGTTTGCCTACAGGGGTCTGCAATATGAGAGCACCTACCATGTAGGGAATCCAAGAAAGGAGAATAATGGGCAACAACAAATCCTTAATTCATTAACAATATGTACAGACACAAGTTAACGAATAATTGCAACGCAGAGGAATGCGGCACCGATTTTGAACCGATGAACAAAATCGTTAAAGTACCTGATCACCGATGTCAGAAAAAACAGTATAATAAAAGACACATTGACCCCGTCAGTAGAATCGTGAATCACAATAAACTGTTGCTAAATTTAAACAAAATTACAGGCAATCTTATAATCAAGGGAATACATGACAAATCAGAGTAAAATGTCAATCATTCAGGCTTGTGGTTACGTTGACACGGTTGTCCAATCACATTCACACATTACTTTTCAATTAACGAGCAATGAAGTTAATACCGCAGATGATATAACACAAAGTTCACAAATTCCAGGGCTTTTCATGAAACTAAGCACACACAAAACTTGAAGTAAAGTTCATTTTTAGCTCAGGCGAGGCGAAGTCCTAATTTTCAAGCTCAAAACGCGCACATCAAAATCTAATTAGGGATAAAATAAATGGTAGCACGAGTTAACGACTTAGCGGTGGGAACTTCCAGCCACTAGCAAGAGAAGGGGATGAGGAGCTGGCGGTAAATCTCCGGCCCTCTTTGACACCGTAGCTGCTAGCTGGGCTACAAATTCCCGCCTCGACAATGAACAAATATCGCCTAATTGCGCAAGAGTCGTCGCTGTTGCGACTGGGTGGATAATTTGCTCATTTTCTGTTCTAACAAGAGTGAAACTTAGCTGCTCTGCAAGCTCGAAACTTGCTACTTCTTGCAATCAATGAGCACCAACGCAGCACGTTCTTGGGATTCCGCTCCATCACTCCGTCACCGACGTTATGAAGCCAATGCAGGAACCAACTGTACTTGACATATACGAAACTCACAAGAAAGTCACCAATTAAACGAGTGAAGAACGGTTGAAGAGAAATCAAAATGCTGAGTGACGTCTAAAGTAGGTTACCAATACCGCAGGCTGACACTCATTATGGTGGATCACATAGTAACATACACGGACTAGATCATTGTCAATTTACAGTCAATGGAGGTAAATATTTCTCGCATTAATGCCACACTACGACTCGACGAAGGGTTCGGAACTTTCAGCACCACTGCCGCCAGTTTATAATTTTGTCATGATCACAGCACACAACGCAAAGTCCTAAGGAAGATTCCGAATATTGAGCTTATTCCAAATCATCCTCGGTGATTTTGCGAACGTCTGAAGAATCGCCAGCAGCCTCCATGATGCTCTGAAAGAAAAAAGGAGGGTAACGCTATATAGTAAGCCTCTCGTTTGAGAAAAGCAGTAAAGTAGGATCAACCAGAGCTGTAACCCTTTCGCTACCGTTGGGCGAATTTGTCTCAACGCGAATGCCCAACCCAGTGGGATATACAATCCCACCAGAAAATACTGATAGGACATATCCCAGAACCTATAAGATAGTCCAAGGACGCAGGAATTTTCAAACAGGGTTGCGGAGTCGGAATCTCACTCTAGGAGTTTGAGCAGGATTCTCACTTGCTCTAGGAGTCGGAGTCGGTATTTTTAACTATATTCCGACTCCGGAATCCCACTAAAGAAAAAATTCCCTCTTTTCAAAATAATTCAGAATTTTGAGTTTTGAGTTTCAAAAAATACAAGAAGATTTTGTAACTGTGGACATACCGGTACTTTGTGTTTGGCTCTATGTGTTTGCCACTGATAATGGAGTACCGAGATTGGCACATGCTGACTGACCCTAACTTCTTATATTTCATGAACAAACTGTATAATTCCAGTCCCAAGTGGTGCAATTGGTGATTTTAGATCAAGGTTTCATTCTTTTGGAGTTAGCCATAGTGAGTTAAATATATGTTATTTTTGGCAACTTGTAAAATTTTTAAAAAGTTCTCAAAAACCATTATAGACTGCACCAGTGTTTAATTACCCGACCTGATAGCTTAGTTTCTGCACCATGATGTGCAATAATCAGAACAAAATATTCTCCAAACAAAAAAAAAAAAAAATAGGCATGTCAAAAAAGACAGTTTCTGCATTATAATAACTGAATTAAAACTAAATATATGAAAATTTAATATCGTAAATGGTGCAAATGATGCAAAATATAATTGTAAATGAACAAAAATTATTATCTTTAGCTTAATATTTCGACATCTCCAAGCTCTGCAAATCAGCGGCTCCTTGATCGTGCTTGCGTGCATTCATAATCGTCTTTGGCAGGAATTCTTCCCCCTTTTTTCTCTTTTTTCCAGACCTCTATATCCTACTAACATAACGGCAATAGCTCATAGAGGGCCGGGGCGTAAGTTCTGGTGTCTCTTTGGGAATGGGCCTATTGGTTCGTCTACTGCCGCCTATCTAATATGTGTGTATACATTGGTAAAATTTTTTGGGCATATTTAGCTAATGTTTACATTAGCCTAACTACTAGTTGGCTCAAGGAGTCGGAAAATCTGAAAGGACCAGGAGTCGGAAATTCTGGAGGGCCTGGCGTTGGAGTTGGAAATTCTGGAGTCGGAGTCGGACCTTGAACCATCTGACTCCGCAACCCTGTTTTTCAAGTATCCTAGACTTGTATATAAGAAATAGCTATATGCCATCAGTTTCAAATTCATTTAGAAAAAATGAATTGTTAATGAAAGGGTTAACATATGGTAGAATCATAATAGGCACAGAGTTTGCGTAGCTTTCTCCCAGTTTACTAGCTCTCCTGTAGAAGTTTACCCCAAGAATTCTGAGCAGTCCAAGGTAGCTAGATATAGAGCAGAAAAGATGGAAAGCCTCGTCTCTTAAAATTTGACGCATTATATAACAACAATAAAAATAATTTATATCAACAACAGCTGAATTTCCATTAGTAAGTAACACTTATACACAGCGGAAGAATAGCAAAGAACTCGGCTACTGTTTTGCTTAGCAACAAGAACAGATGATACTTGACAGTAACTATGCACTGTAGCGCAGGCTGCTGGTGTGGATAGGGCTGCAACGCAAGGGCTTACTCAAAACAGAAAGGAGATTGAGAAAGTTGGCTGAGGGAACTTACCTTGCCAACAGCAGGCAGCTGAGCGAGGAGCATCTGGAACACTTGCGGCGGCAGGGTTTGCTGCAGGACCTGCAGCAGCTGCTGAGGCTGCCCACACACTGCCACAGCCCTGCTCAGGTGGGCCACACCCGCCTCCACTTCCCCTACACTCAGTAGCTCTTCACCCATCTGGTACAAAAGGAAAATGTTGCTGTAAACCTTTGGTTGTACCTGCTAAACAATCTATTGTACGGCATGTAAAGTACGATGCTTCCCTGCCATGTTGCAGAGCTAAGAAAGCACACATGCAACGGCTAGATGTGAGGTGCAGCACAGAGGTCGCTACCTCATTGCATATAACTCATTTCGAGACCTCTTGGTTTGAACTCACTGTTTTAATAACAAATGAGTAGTTAGCTTGCCCCTGCCTGCCGGCCAAACTGACAGGCTTTCGTCAAGTTCTCTTCACATGATCGTCGACACTCATCCTTCAAAACAGCCAAATACATCGTCATATTTTGTAACACAATTGGGAGTGCAGTGAAATGCTAGCCATCAAGTACCTACGCTTGCCTAGCAACTGTCACTACAGTATGTTACCTTTGATTATGCAAATACAATTTTTTTACTTTATTTTTCAAGATAAGTGTCTAACTTTGAAGTATCATAATTAACTAAATGTATGGCTATGTTGCAAATATAAACAGCACTGTTAAAATAAATATTTAGCCATTTGCTAAGTTTATCATACAATTTGCTTATTTACGAGTTTTTTACTTTTACCTCAGATTATGCAACAAGTTAAGAAAAACGTCATAGAGAGGAAATAAATACAAGTGAACAGGAATATTTTTATTAAGCATCCAAAACCAGTTCAGTAGTGGTAAACATAAGAAGTTAATTTTTAACGTGGCAACCTCCATTTTTAATGATTTTTATAAGGCAATTATCAATAAACTTTGTCAGGTTTGATATTTCAGATGGTGGAATGGAATCTGTAGCTGTTTTTACTGCATTCCAGAGGCTTACTTTGCTCGAAAACTGCCGACCACCTTCATAGACCTTCCTTTTGATCATTACCCAGAGGTTCTCAATGGGATTTAACTCGGGGCTATTTGCTGGCCAGGTCATAATCCTTTTTGATTTAAATCCTCCATCCGCAAGTCAGTTAGCAGTGTACCGTGCTTGTTGTAAGGGAGCGTTATCGTGTTGTAATACCAATTTGGATGTGCATGCGATAGTCAGCTCATCAAGCCATGGAATCAAGTCGGCTTCAAGAAACTGGCAGTACCTTTCTGCATTCAGTTTAACTCTTTCTGCCACTTCAAATGGACCAATAAGGGTGTTACCTACTATCCCGACCCAAAGCATTACACCTTCACCACTTATTGACGCTTAAGCCGTGCCTGTTGAGGTCGGTCATGAAGGA
Source organism: Parhyale hawaiensis (assembly GCA_001587735.2). Classification (NCBI taxonomy): domain Eukaryota; kingdom Metazoa; phylum Arthropoda; class Malacostraca; order Amphipoda; family Hyalidae; genus Parhyale; species Parhyale hawaiensis. Next base: position 16,764 of record LQNS02009420.1, on the reverse strand, counting down.
CCCATCCAGACGCCCATCCATCAGAAACATCAAGAGTGGCTCTTCATTCGTCAGTAAATATGATCGAGTAATCACTAATCAGTTTTTTCATGTTCTCTTCAGTCCATCTCACCCTATTTTTTTACAAGTTTTTGTTAGACGTGGTCGATTAATTGCCTTTTTACTTTCCCTAGTTTCTGTAGCACTTCACATCTTGTCTTTCTGCTTAGTATTGGGGATCCAGCGTCTTCAAATATTGCGTTAATTGTAGAAAGTTGTTTTCTAGCCATAGAAACCTTCAAATGTCACATATCCCGAGCAATCAATTTCCTCGTAGAGGCTCCATCCGGAGATTTTCGGTTTACGTTACCTTCAATTCCATAAGCCTTAAGTGTTTGGTGATCACGCTGTAATTCCTTGGAAACTTCGGGTGTTGTCTGACCAGAAGCCAATAACGAGGTCACTTTAATCTTTCTTCACTGGTTAAACCGCTTTTCTTGCCATGTTGACTAGAGAGTGATGTTGCATTATCTGGTGTAACAGCAGAACCTTTGTATGATAGCTAATCAAATGTTGCCAAAACGTGGAAAAAGGTTCAGTTTTATTCTTTTTCAATTGTTTTTATAGTTCAACATTCCTATGCACTAACTAACTATTAACATTTTAAATGTTTGACACTTATCTTGAAAAATAAGTAAAAAAAAATTATATTTGCATAATCAAAGGTAACATACTGTAGTTAAGTTTTGATAGCTACGTCCTTTAAATTTAAGAACAGTAAATTCTAACTTTTAAAGCTGTAAAAATCTGCTTGCTTTGAAACCTATACAGCAACACATTTGAGCGCTATGAAGTACAAACCTCACACAAAAAGTCTAACCGGAGAACTAGCATCTAGGTAATGATAGCCACTAGGCTATGCAGCTCTAGGATAGGCTACAAAACCCCTATACGGGCCTAGCTACACGTGTGAATGTGTTCACAGACTCATTCGAATGTGTTACTGATCTCTACAAACAGTAGAAAATTGCAAAGTTTTCTAAGCTTTATTTCACTCCAAATTTGAAGAGATAGCCATAACTTGTCTAGGGACACTTGTTGAGGAAACTCATTTGAGGGCTTAGACTTTTATAACCTTCTGTGGCGAACACACAGTTGTGTTGACAACGACGCTACAAAACATTTGAACCATTGGACGAGAGAACACGATCAAAAGACGGACGCATACGCAGGCCACACAGTATTGTATTCATAGGGAGTGTAACAGCGGGCACCAGCAATTATAGACAGTCCGGGGCTGAATTTTGGCTGGAGCCAGTGATGATGAAAATTACCTACTTCACAGGGGCTGGTGTGGCAAATAGAGCCAGGCATCCCCGTTACGTAGGATGAGCGAATCTTATTTATCCTATCCCTTCCTTCCCTTTTGTTCTTGTGAAACTCCACATTGAGACAAAGAGTTAGCTATATGGTAGTAACTCACCTAATGTACCTATTCCCAGGCAATCATCATGCAGTTGTCATGCGTTATGTAACTTATTTTGAAGATAAATATGTAGGTAGCCTACCTAGCCTATATTGAACAAAATTATTGCATTCATTTGTAAGCATCTGCTCTGATGCTCATATTTCTAGAAAAGCATCGGTAGCTATCAGTAAAGTATTGGTAGTTTTGGGTATTGGAGAAGTTATATATCAGTGTTGACCAATCGCAAGGTATCGGTACCGTACCGGCACTGACAGCAAAATTCCAAAATGCTTCAGTACCTACCTATATAGATATACCGTTAGCTAGCTATATTGAGCCGTGACAGAGGGTGGTTCTGTCATTCTGCTCCGCATCTGAGCTTTTCGAGCAGATACGAATAGGGTACCTCGTACCCATTTTTAGTGTTTACATGACTTGGACGTCGTTTATGCTGCCGTAGCTATATATGTTAGGTACTGATATTTACATACAGTATATAGGCTAGCTATGTTTCGAAACGTGTGAGCTGCTCATCCTAGTAGGCTACCATATCCAGTAGGGCGTAGGAATGCATACGAGGCTGCGGGATTAGAAGATTAACCCTAGAATACTTCACTATTTTTTTGCAATGCTAACACTAAACATGGTTGTATTGTACCCTGTTTTGGAAAATTATAATGCTACCTATAGTAAATATGAAGAAATGGCAACATACTGAACTTTAGGCATCGCTTAGTACTCAATTGCAAGCACATCCATGGACTTACAATTTATTATAGCTAGAAGCTACAAAATAAGATGGAAGTACAAGACACCTCCTAAAAATGGTAACGACTTCGCAATTATATAAAGCACATTTTCCATGAAAATTTGAGCGTTGCTTCTATATAGCATGAGAATCAGTGTTTATAATCAATTTCATCATAAATCTCCAGGAAAACAAGTTATGACCAAAAGTAGAGTTTTAAGGGTGGAAATACGTATGAGACACTCATGAAAAATTTGTCTATCCATTTTACTTCACAATGCCAAAGATAGAACAAGATCACATTCAGTTCGCATACAATCCTAAATGCAATCACAATTCACCAGAACATAATTATGTAAACAGAGATAATGTGTTTAATACAGCCTCTTAGAATGCCACGGAATTCCCCCTTCCTAACATCAAGAAAAGTAAAACTAGTGCTTACAGCAAGGATGGAAAATCCATTAGCTTCACTGGAAAACAAATATCCAAGTTCCAAACTGTTGTAACTCTCTGCAGGACCCTCAATCATTTGGGAACAAAAAAAAAAAAGGCCAAGCCGTCCACCAAAAATTACCGATGTTGCCAGGCGTCGACTGTATTGGGACGCATCAAAGGATCAATTTGGCTCAAGAGAACTGCAACAATCTCAAAACCAACCGATCACTTCAAGACGAATTTGTAAACTGTTGCAAGACTACCCAAATTTCGTGTATTGGTACAGAAAAACGGCTCCTGCTTTGACTGCTCAGAATAAGAGGCGTGCTAAATGAGTGAAGGCAAAAGTTACATGGACGAAAGAGAATTGGGGTAATGTGATCTTTTCTGACGAAAAGAGTTCAATATAGACGAGCCTGACGGATCTCAGTGCTACTGGAATGACTTGAAAGAAGACCATTTGGAGGAGGATCAGTAATGATCTGGGGAGCCTTTTCTGCCTCTGGAAAAGCCAAGTTAGCAGTGATGGAAGGTAGATAAAACTTCGCTCAGTACATTAGTGCGTTAGAAGAAAGTTTTGCTCCATTTCTGCATGAAGAAGCTACATGACAATAATGCAACTTTTCAGCAGGACAATGCTGCCATCCACACCTCAAAGCTAACAATAGACTGATCTGAAATGAAAATTTAGGTTTTTGAACTGGCCTATGGAATCTCCAGACTTCAGCATAATAAAAGAAAATCTATGGGAATTTTGTCCTGACGAATTTACAGTAATGGACATGAATTTGCAAATAAAGAATCACGAAAATATTGCATAAAATATACATTCCCATTGAAACTCTGAAAAATATCATTGGCTTAATGCAGAACAGGTGTGTTGTAGTATTGCAATCTAGAGGGAGAAATAGCTACCTGCAAGTACTAACTGGATGTTGGATAATTTTCTTATACATACGGATAATAAAAAATGTCTTAAACCGTACTTATTTCCACTCTTAAACCTGTACCATTTTTCATAACTTATTCTGCTGGAAATTCATCATGAAACCGAGTATACACACATTCTCATGCCATATAGAAGCAACACTCAAATTTTCATAAGTCTAATTAAAAAAAATTATTAGCATTTTCAAGAGGTGTCTCATAGGCAGGCTATATAGATAGCTACAATACAGTAAAACCCCTCTAATTCGCACAGCACGGGGGGAAGGGGGTGACGAATTGGCGGGGATTTCGGATTACCGGGGTACTTAAAAATCCGAAAAAATCTCTTTATTTCGCACTAATACGGATTATAGAGAGGGTGTTCGTACCTTCTGCGCAGCACCTCACGAAGATTTTTCGCTCATCACCTCTTTTATCCGAAAAATAAGAAGCTCCTTGCACGGATTACAGAGGTATTTCTTCCTTGAGGCATGAAATGGGGAAATTAGGCTTTTTACGAGTGAACAAGTCTATCGTAAAGCTTGTCATTACTCTACAAGCCTAATCCCTCCCAAAGCCTAATAACAGGTGCGGATTAGAGGGGTTTTACTGTACTTATTTCCACCACACTAGTTTTTTTTTCGTATCTATAAAAGCGTATTTTTCATTGTCTTCCTGACAGCTGGTGCAGTCAGTGAGGTAAGGACTTCCTAAGATCACAGGCCAAATACCTGGGATGGTTCCTGTCAAGTTTGATAAAAATTGGTGGTCAAGTTTTTTCTCCAAACTTTATTTTTACAAAAATCTAAAAATTTCTTAATGAAAAGTAAAAAGTATTTAAAATTTCAATACAGCTATAGTTATCACATAGCTATAGATTATCATTATAAATTATTTAGCTAGGTTTAAATCAAACCCAGATACCATATTGTTAGGTACCAAGTACTGGTAGCATATGTTGACATGTCCTCTGATAAAATATATATTTACTATAGCTAAAATCATGTAGCTTCCTATCATAATTTCCAAAATAGGCTAGAATATATGCCTACCCATGTTTAGTGTTGGCATTAGCTACATGAAAAGAATTTAGGGTGCTAGGGTTATAAAGCCAAGAAACAGATATGGTAATTCTTAACTATATAGTACCTGAACTTGCGAGAGGAAGAATTTCTGCACAGCTTCCTGGTCTTTGAGATCAGGCCATTTGACACTAGAAGTAGCAGTTCCCTTCCGTCCTTTGCGCCCTGTAACAATAGAGAGACATTAGTGCAACCTGCAATAGCGTCAGTGGTGGGGCAAATCGTGCGCATTATTCTACATAGGTTGTCACACTCTTACCATAGACTTTGAGAAATGGCTATTTTACTATTAGCTAGGACAGTGTTACATGTATCCAGACATATAATGTTCAGAGCAATAAGTGTCATGATAAAATTTGAAAAAATAAAAACCTACATTTTTCTGAACCCCCACGAATGGGGCAAATTGTGCGCACGTTAGTAACTTGCAACATAGTAAGAATGGTCCAATGTACACTTTTGCAGTGGTGAGAGTAAGGCAGAGTATCTCTGTCGGCAGGGTTGCGGAGTCGGAGTCGGCCGGAGTCGGAGGATTTGAGGGGGAGTTGGAGTTGGAATCTCACTTGCTCTAGGAGTTGGAGTCGGAATTTTTAGTCCGACTCCGACTCTAGGAGGCCATTCATAAACAAATATCATTCAAATCTAAATTTTCAGTCACAAATTTAAAAAAATGTGAATGTGGATATTTTTTTTCACATTTCTCTTTTACAGCTATAGCTACCATGTATTTTCCTATTCTATGTGATGAGGCCATTGACAAAATGTTGGGTATAACTTTTTCGCCTTGTACATTATGCCCCCCCTGCCCCCCTCACATAGTGTACCAGGCAGGGTTGCGGAGTCGGATGGTCCAAGGTCCGACTCCGACTCCTGGTCCTCCAAAATTTCCGACTCCGGGCCCTCAAGATTTTCCGACTCCGACTCCTTGGTCCCACAAGTAGATATTTGATGTAAACATTAAACATGTCCAAATAATTTTAGCTAGTATAAACATATCAAGTTAAAGATGCTAGGTGTTTTGT
>LQNS02009375.1:12287-23985 GCA_001587735.2 Parhyale hawaiensis | reverse complement strand
GCAGGGAGAGAAGAATACAACCAATGCCTCTCATTATTGTATACCTTATAAAACATACATAGCTCAGCTACTCTTCTCCTGTGGGACAGGTTTCACTAGATCATTGTCAGCACACAGCCTGCTGGCCGAACTAACAAGTCGGTCCAACAGACGTAAGTGAGTATCAGCAGCTGAAGCCCAGACCGGTTAGCAATGCTCTAACACAGGCATCAAAAAAGCATAAAAACATCTGCGGACAACCTGACTGTCACTAAAAACAGAATTCACCTTACGCAGGAGCCCAATCTTAGTGAAAGCACGTGACACCAACCTTTTAATATGCGGCTCAAAAGTAAGCTTTCTATCAAAGACAACACCTAGAATCTCCAATGAGCTAGACTCCTGAAGCAAAGTGTCATCAATCTCCAGTTGGGGATGCTGCGGTAAAAGTGTCCAAGGCCTACTGACAATCATCGACTTGGTCTTACTGGCATTCAGCTTCATACTCCAGGCCGAGCACCATGCACTAAAGCGCGCCAAATCCCTATTCAGAGACTGAGCGACAGCATCACGCAGGCGAGGAGCAGGTATAACAGCTATCAAAGTTGAATAGTCGGCATAGTTGATCATCGTCCTACAATCCAGCGCAGACTGTAAATGGTGTGACACCGACAACAGAGCGTCACAACAACCCAAGCCAGTTCTGTACGCAAACTTACCAGCAGGCAGCAACCCCGTTGCTTCAGCGAAACGACCAAACTTACCAGCAATCAACTTCTCGAACACCTTTGACAAGGTGGGCGTCAGTGTGATGGGTCGATAGTTGGAAACATAGGGCGACACCTGACCCGAGACACAAAAGCTAAGCCCTAAGCAGTTAATTTTTTAAGGCCTAATTTCCAGTGAAGGGTGCGTGCAACTTTCTAGGGAGGGAGTGTGTCCCCCACGATCCTCCCCTGGCTAACCCACTGCAGGCAATTATGGATATTATTATCAACCAAGAGGATGGACTTTATATATCACACATCAAGTCCCTGAGTTGAAGAATAAGTGTTGTGTTACCATACTAAAATATGAACGTTTCGGGTGTCTGTCTGAAAAGCCTTGCAAAGTCGTGAAAGTTTCACAGGTCCAGCTAGTGTGTATGTATATAATGTATTTATGTTGTATATAGTTTTATGTACCGTCATATTATAATTTGGCTTGTTCTTCCCTACGTTCCTTTCTTCCTTCGCTCGTTCCTTCTTTAGTTAGTACGACCGTTACGCTTTCACAATTATATAGGAGAAAATTACGGTATTTTCGATGTCATCTCAATAAGGAAAAACCGTAGCCAAGCTTTTTTTTTTATTACTCGGAGGTCGTAGTTTGATTTGCTGTCAGACGTTGAATTTGCTTCACACTTCTTGTTGCAGTACTTGGTAGGCATGATACGGTCTGGGGTATCAATGAAGAACGGTGCTTTTATTCTGGTGAATTTCCGCACACCCCAACTTCTTTTAGCTCCCTTCCAGGTCCTCAAGTTTCGTCGTACAAAATCATCGTTGCTTTAAACAGCCCGAGCTATATTTACAGTAGCTGCCTGTATCCTGTCTACGAACGTATATATAAACGGAACCACGTAAACTAAGTCGCAAATATTCCTGCAAAAATACTAATGAAATGCCTGGCTATACTCAATTGTTAGTTATTAGCTGCCCACTGACAAAGAAATAGGGAAATGAGACAGCTGTATCAATGAAGAAGAGCTGAGAAAAGTCAAGAGAGAACGAACGAGTAAAGTTTAACAAAGCTGCCATACACTGAGAAATTGGTCAGGTGTGTACGTTAGTATTTACTGTCTATTTAACGCATACATCAACAATAAAAAATATACCTGATTTTGAGCGCGAATACCTTCACCAAGCATTGTAACGTTAATGACAAATTTAGGTTGGTCCTGAAACCATAATTTTTTATTATAGCCAAAATCTGGTAATCTGTGCCTCTTAACGTTAATAACACTTCCTGTAATTTTCTTGAAAATCCATTGATAACTTTACAGTTAAGTTCTACCAATTACTAAAACATAAAATCAGACACAGATTGGAACAAACTGTTCATAACCAAAGTTTTTATACCTTTTAACAGTTTTAAAAAATCCTGGTTATTTAATCATGATCCGTGCACAGAGATGGGCATATACCTAGTTGCTGTAACGGCTTAAGTAACGGGCGTTGCTTTTTGTAACGACTAACGTTATCGCCTTAGCAATTTTTGAAACGTAACGAGTAACGGTAACGCCCGAGTAGATTTTATCAAAAGTAACGGAAATTGCCGTTACTCGTTCCTCGTTACATTTTCAGGATTTTCGAAAATTACGAGAGATGAGCTGTTGGCAAAGAGAAAGTTGTTTTAAAGGAGTGGTTTAATGATTTTTAAAATGTACGCAAATTTCTGGCAATTAAAGTATGACCATACTTTCGGATGCACTTTTATTTTAATATTAAGAAAGTAATTTTTTATTCTAAAAATTTGCTTCGAAAGTTTGTCCACAGAGACGCGAATGAAGTGCATTTTTATATTGGTAACTAAGGCTACATAAAATCAATATTCTGCACGACTCATTTCAGCGATAGGAACATCATTTAAATAGTAGGAAAGAACGAGCGCAAAATCATACATTTTACTGGGTTTCTGCACGAACGTAAAACGGACGCCACATGTTCCCAAAAATATATTTGGAAAATTATAGCGATATTTTTTGAGAAAATCTTTTATCAAATTGAAGTACCGATCATTCCAGATAATTCCAGTTGCATTAAGTCTCTAGCGAACGCCTAAATAAAAATGTAATGATACTCTCCTTTTCGTCGGTCATGACTGGAAAATAGGAATATAGATCACAATAAAAATATGCAACACGCTGGTTGTTATAATGCTTAGCTATACCAAAATGTTTTATGAATGCATAAATTTCCATGACTCTCCGTTTCAAATCAATCTGCCTATTTGATGGAAGAAGATATGGGATTGATTTCAAGACAATTATTGGGACTCGAAGTTGAATTTATTATTGGCCTTTTCATAGCCTCAGTACACTAAACTGCTCGAATTTGCAATGAAACGCAGGTCACTTATTTTCTTGAACATTTATCATTAAATTTTTAGTGTTACTACCGTTGACTCACGTATATCAACAATTTGCCACCATCTCTTTCAATTACGTCTCACTGAACAATTTTATGCAAAGCTGGAGCACTCTGAGAGCGCATACTTCCGCTATGCAAGGTAATGTTGAAAAAATTCAAATTGGTATTGACAATAAGAGTTTTTTATCATCATAAAAATTCGATTACTTGTGCCTCTTGACTGCATAACAGTTGCTGTAATTTTCTTAAAGATCCGTCGTAACTTTTCAGTTATGTTATGACAAATAACAAGACAAATTTTGGTCAAACACACAAACGAACGGAGCGATCATTACCGAAATGTAGTCATTTGGGCATTTCAACATTTCTAACTAATAATGCAAATTTCATGAAAATCTGTTCATAACTTCTTGAATTATGTTTTTGATCATTATAAAGTCAAACATAGGGACAAACGGACAAACAGATAACCAATTAAATGTGATGATCGACTCATCATAATATTTCTAATAATTCATACAAATTGCATAAAATACCTCCATAAATTCTTTAGTTATATTTCCAAGAAAAAAGGCAGGCCAATAAACAAATCAACAAGCAGTAGAACGGATTTCCAAAGTTCAATTAATCATTTGCTTCCCCTACCATCCCTAACAATCCAAGTAAATTTCGTAATGATCCGTCGTTAAATTTTTGAGTCACCTTGGTGACGGATGGAGGAACAAACTCCACAAAATTACTTCCGGTGTAGTTAATCATTTGTTAACTTGGCTGAATGATCAGTGGTCACGAAATTGTCATTAATACCAGCATCTCAACGGTAGAATTTTGGTTGAAGTTCGTGGCAGTTATTACCTCTGCCAAAGAGGTTATGTTTTTTTCGAGTTTTATTTTTTGTCTGACTGGTTTGTCTGCTTGTTGGTCTATTACCAAAATAACTCAAAAGTTATAGATGGATTTTTTCGAAATTTACAGGGTTTGTTACGCAAGTTAGAGAGAACAGAAGATCTTTAGCTAAGATTCGTTCAACCGTTTGTTTGTTTGTTGCTTGACCCTCTTTCGAGTGGTGGTATAACTCTAAAAGTTATGGACTGATCTTCATGAAATTTGCGGGAATTGTTAGAAATCTTAGAAGACACAAATGGCAAAATCTTGGTGATTAATCAGTTGATCCTATGCTGGTCTGAGTAACGTTTGTCAGAACACAACTCAAAAAGATACAGACGGATCTTCAAGAAAATACAGAATCTGTTAATACTGTCATTAAACACAGATGATCAAACTTTACTGATGATAAATAAGTCTTAGTTGAGTTTTTCGTTTACGCTGCCTTGCTTAGCGGAGGTATGCACTCTCAGGGTGCTCTAGTTTAGAATGCAGATTATGAATACACGGCATTAAACAGTTAACTATTTGATGCTGAAACTCAAGGCTAGCTAAAATCTTTGCTGTGGCCAATAAATCAGAGATAGTCAGTTCACTTCAGTCATTATTTTACTTTTGTTTACTTTTTCTTTGAAATCGCTTAAGGTATTGACTGGAAAATATTTTATCAAATTGCCATCGGGTGCACTTGGGATTTTGAGTGGGAAATCAAGTTTAGCGTAAGCTACTGTCAATACATATTCCTCTCAAGAAACAAAATAGATTTTGAAGCCTTCTCTATTCAGACTTTCGACTAGGCTGCTGAGAGCTGAACGTTTCGCGTTAGATCGAAAATAGCACTAAGAGGTTTTTTCTTTGACACATGCTTAACGGTCCAACGACAACAAATACGTTTTGGTATATTTATTTTTCACAAGATAAGCACTGTTTGAATTGTTTTGCTTGATCAAAATAACTTTTCTTATTGCTATGCTGTAGAAAAAGGGCAAAATGATTCTGAATTTTTCTCTAGGTTTCTTGTACCACTTCTGTACTACTTACTGTATCTAGACGTGAATCTGATAGTGATATTTTACTAACCGAGGAAGAAGGACTTCACTTGCAGTGGAGAGTTGGTGGGGTTCGCCTTCTGCTACATTATTCCAAAATCAAGCAGGCTGATACAATATGCATTGCACAACAGAATCATAACTGCAAAATGCAAGAAAGATACGTCCATGCAATCTTTTGCTGCCAATTCACGGATAAATACACAAATATCGTATTATAACATCATTAATGAAAAGATACACGACGTGTGAAAAATAGTTACAGAACTTCGTGCTATCACTGTCTTGGATGTAGCTTCTGGCTAGTTCAGTCGCCTAATTAAAAATATTTTCTACACAATAAACTTTTTTGAGGACGCATAATTCAACTGCTTATAGATAGCCGTCGGTTACACGAAAATGAGACTCAACGCAGCTTTTTCCTTTCTAATTACGCCTATGGAATTCTGCTTCGCAAAAAAAAAAAAAAAAAAAACAGTGCTGACCAAAGTGTTATGTATAATACAGCCCATGACGTGCTTATATTGGAAAGCTTTCATTCTGCACACAACAGATATTAAATATTTTACGGATCTTTATCTTAAATGAAAAATAGAGATCAGTTACCAAAATGCTAAACTGTTACTTCCATTACAATAAAGATATTTTTATGAACTCTGTGGCAAAAATTCAAGTTAGGCCTGCTTTGACATAGTTTACAACAGTAGCAAATTTTGTACTTTGTTGAAGTTAGTTATACAATAAAAACTCAGACGTAACGCGTAACGAAGTAACGGTCATTACAGTAACAAGTAACGGTAACGCCCATTGCAATTTTGTTACAGTAACAAGTAATGGTAACGCCCCGGTAATTTTAATGATGTGACGAGTAACGGTAACGACCTCCGGTATCATGTAACGGTGCCCATCACTGTCCGTGCACAACTGTTCATGTCATTTTTAATAGAGGTAAAAACAAGCATCGAGACAAACACACAAACTGACTGATAGATCACAAAAATTCGGCCAGCTGCTCTTCGTAATATTAAAAAAAAAAATGATTGCAAGTTTTTGGAAGATTCTTCCCAAATGTTGGAGTCATGATATGAAGAACAAAAAATATGCAGACCGCGCATCTTCACCAAAAGTTAAACATCTCTTTCTCTTGCTATGCCAAACATGCACTGTAAATTTTATAAAGATTGTCCACACCATTTTTTAGTTACCGTGATGACAAATAGACAAACTCCGAGCAAAAGCATAACTTCCTTGGCGAAGGCAACAAGTCATTACCGAAAAATTTCAGTGGCTCTCGCGATCGAATGAGTGAAGAAAGTTATGAAGAAAGAAGAGAAAATTCACGAGACATTGAAAGTAATCGCAGGTTTGTGAGACAAGACCTGAAAGGTGATCTGCTACGATTGCAAAGAATGTGAATAGAAGGTGCGTGCAATAAGCGCTTTAGGTTAATCGACAAGCGTTGTATTAAATGAAGAACGTAAAGTTAGCTGAGGAGCGTTGAGTTAGACCGAATTGTGTTAGGATGGAGTGTGAGCTATGAGTGTTTGATTAGATGAGATGGATGAGAAGTGTGACGTTAGAGGAGGGATGTTTGGTTCGGTGACGAACGTTAGGTCAAATGACAAGCGTTATGATGGATGATGAGAGTTAGATTAGAAGAAGTGTAATAGGTTACATGAGGAGTGTTACGTTATATGATAAGCGTTAGGCTGGGTGAAGAGCGTTAGTTTCAACGAGAATCGCGGTGTTAAATAGAGCATCGTTGGACAAGAACGACGAGTGATTCGTTGTAGGAAGTGCTTTGGGTTGGATGAGTAGCTTTCGATCGACTGAAGAGCGTTATGACGATTGATGAGTGTTTGTCTGGATGTAAAGTGTTAGGTCGGGTGAAGAGCGTTTGGTTGGACGAGGAAAATTTATTTTAAGGACTCAAGTTGGGAGCGTTACAATGGACTAAGAGCGTTAGTTGGGCGATACAAGCATGAGGTGGATCTGTTAATCATGTTCTGGGGCTGCTTTAATTACTCGGAAGTGGGACTCTTGGATGAAATAACCACCAAACTAAATCAGGAAGGCTACAATGATTTGTTAAAAGACCAAATCGGGTCATTTGCACTGTATCTGCATGAGGATCTAACTGCTACTTTGTCAATCTTCCAGGATGATAACTGCCGCATAGATCGGGCTAGATAGGCCCTGTATTGGAATGAAAACCATTCTGGTTATGTAAGGTTCGTAGAATAGTCGGCTAAGTTTCCAGACATGAACCCCGTCGAGAATTCATTCGACCATCTTGGACATGTTAGGCGCCGAGAAGATCCTCCGGATATATGAGCTGATTTAAGGAATTTATTAATGTAAGAGTGGTTCAAAATAGATCACGCGTACATTAGAAATCTTGTAGCTTCACTCTATTTCCTCTGGTTGCGTTCCCATTTTCATATGGGGTCGCAGTTTCTCGCTAGCCTTCTCCACAGCTCCCGATCCACCACCCAATCGTCCTCCAGTTGCTTCTTCCTGACATCAGATCGCACTTGTTCGCTCCATCGCAGTTTGGGACGTCCGCGGCTCCGTCTGCCGTCAATTTCAATAGCCATAACCCTTCTTCCAATATAGTCTTCCGTCCTTCGTTGAACGTGGCCGTACCACTGCAGTCGACTTTCCTGTGCCTTCGCTGATGCTTCTGTTACTTTCGCTGTACCTCGGACCCTTTCATTCCGTATTCTATCCTTTCTAGTAACTCCACACATCCACCGCAGCATCCTCATTTCTGCTACATCCAACTTGTTCTCCTGCGCTTTTTTCAGTGCCCAAGTTTCTGCTCAATGCAGCAAGGCCGGTCTTACTGACGTCTTATAGACTTTTCCTTTCACTCTGGCGCTCACTCGTCTGTCGCATAACACTCCCGATGTCTTCCTCCAGTTATTCCAGGCCGCTGGAATCTGGTGGTTGATTTCTCTGTTCAATTCCCCATCCAGTGTCACGTATGAGCCCAGGTATTTGAACGCTGCTGCCTTCTGAATCTTGTGTTCCTCAAGGTATAGGTCACCATCATCTCTCTCCACGTTGAATTCCATGTATTCCGTCTTTTCTCGGCTTATCCTCAGGCCAGAGTCCTCCAAATGTTGCGTCCACCAGTTCAGCCTTGTCTGCAGCTCCCTTCTACTCTCTGCCACGAGCACAACGTCATCAGCGAAGAGCATACTCCAAGGTGCCTCTATCGTCTCCTCCTCCAGCAGGACATCCATCAGCAACTAGAAAAGGTATGGGCTCAGCGTCGATCCCTGTTGCAGTCCAACTCCCACTCCGAAGTCTTCAGTAACTCCAACGGCGCTGCGGACCTTCGTGGTTACCTCTCTATACATGTCCTGCACTAATCTCACGAACTTTTCACTGATTCCTTTTGACCTCATACTCCTCCACACCTCACTCTTCGGAACTCTGTCGTATGCCTTTTCCAGGTCTATGAAAGCGACGTGTAGGCCCCGCTGCTTCTCTCTATACTTTTCCATTAACTGTTTTAGTGCAAACAATGCATCAGTCCCTCTCCTTCCTCTCATAAAACCAAATTGCTTCTCCCCAATTTCTGGGCTCTGCCTGAGCGGACCATCTATTACCCTCTCATATATTTCCATCGTGTGGGACATCCACTTTATTCCTCTGTAATTTGCATAATTTAGGACATCTCCCTTCTCTTTGTATATCGGCACCAGCACTGTTTTATTCCATTGATGTGGTATTTGCTCTTCCTCCATCACCTTGTTGAAAAATGCCACCAACTTCGCCATCCCTTCATCACCCAGGCTTTTTTACGCCTCCACTGGTATTTCATCTGGGCCAATTCCTTTTCCGTTCTTCATTCTTTTCAGTGCCTTACCAACCTCCGTGGCATTTATTTGAAGGGTTTCCGTGTTCGAACCCACTCCTCCGATTCTCTTCGCTCTCGGGTTCTCTTTGTTCAGGAGTTCCTCTTAGTACTCCTCCATCTCTGCTTTATAGCTTCGACATCGTTCAACACTTTCCCTTCTTTGTTCTTAACCTGTTTCACCGCTGTAAAATCTTGAAGCCTCACTGCCTTCCAGAATTGCTGCTATCATGAGTGATCGTGGAGGTCCTACATCTTATTAGTAACAGGTGACTAATTTTTTGCCCCGGGGAGCTTATTAGGAGAGGAGAGTTACGTTAGATATGGTGAATTGCATTATTTGTGGTGCGTCATGTTATATGGGATGCTCCGCAACTTTGCTAAATTACATAGATGGGATAGTTAGGTTAGAGGATGTGCGGTAGGTTAGATGACAACCGCTACGTTAGATAAAGTTCGTAAGGTGGTTTGGGGTATAGGTCGTATAAGGAGCATTGGATGTTTGACTAGCGTTAGCTTAGACGATACATGTCGAGGACAACGTACGTTGTTGAGTTGGCGTTAGCTTAGACGTTAAGTGTTAAGGAAAAAGTACGTTGTTGAGTTATAGAGTTCGCCAGGGTTTAAGCGGCTGGGGTTAACTTAGACGGTGTGAGTTCTGTTAGAAGAGCTGCATTAAGTTAAAATTAATTGAAGTTGTTACAGCGTATAGGTCTGGTATATTTTCACAAGTAAAGACACTCATCAACCGTGGACATTCCACGGGTCCCGCCAGCATACATTAAACTAGTAGAACTAGAGTACAAATGTTGCAAGCTTACCTTGACGGGAGTGCGAAGTGGTTGTAGTATATTGCCGTGGTCGTATAGTGAGGTTCAGAATAGTCAGCTATTCTGAGTCAGACCGTGTTCGTTAAAGCGTAAATCCTTTAAATCGAGGTCTGTGAAGTCGAGGGTTTTACTTCACATGTGTACTGGCGATCCTCCATTAATGCGGTCTGTCCGGACCAACACTATTCGCTATTAATGGAATTTCTGCACTATTGGGTGCTGCTCAGACGTTTATTTATTGTGTAGTGCTAGTTGAAATGTAGTTTCCATAAGTTCTAATACGCTCCTCAGTTGTTTTCATTGCTCAAACTCTACTTTCAATAATGCTAAAGAACTTTGCAACTTCTGAAGCTTTTTACTTTCACAACATATAAAATTCATTGCTGTAGGGGCCATTTTACTCACTAATACAAAGAATGATATTTCCATTATGAAGTAACTCTTGGGAACTCTGAAAAGCTCCATGCAGCTCAACAAAACTCTACGTAGCCCCATGCAACTTGTAATGTTTAATTTAATTCCACTTACCGTGCAGTGAGGGCACTCAGTCAGTGGCATGGTACCGGGCCAAGGATGATGATACGGAACGGGTCATCGCACTGCCGTACGCGGAGGATGTACGGTGGAGCGGTGACGTCACAAGAGAGTATTCTGTTGAAGCATAGTCGCAGCAATTGTCTACCATAATTTAGATATGAATTATAAATACGGCAGTTAGTTTAGAAAGGTAGTAATCAATATGATACCATTTAAAAAATTTTTATAATATTTTAAATAAGAATTTGCTTTGTTTTTCGGTAACATGCAAGCACCTGGTCGGACCATTTGCTTGTAAAAAGGTCGACCTAAGCTGTGTCGTCGTTGATAGAGCCAGTCATGCTCTCCTAACGTTAAAAATTACAGCATCATTTAAAAAAATTATGGATTGATCATCCAATAGTTTCAACGACATCGTTCAGTAGAACAGTTCAAAAGTGGAAAAGTGGTTACGTGTTTATTTTTATTATTATATTTTTTATCACCTGCAAACTAAGGGAGCGAGAACATCATCGGCCACTAGAGATGAAAAAGATCAGGCTTTCTTTCTAGTGCACATAATGGAAGAATTTTCACTGACCCAAATGATCTCGTCACCTACGAGAAAACGAAATTGTCTTAGATCGTTTCTTCGTCGATAACGCACAATTGATTAAGAATATTGAAATCCATGATACAACATTATCTGATCATAGGGTTGTTGAAATAACGACTCAGCTTGGCGAACGCGATTCCCATAGACCGCAGAAAAATTCTCAAATCAACTCCATCTCCAGTCTACGGGACTTGAACGTACACGATAAAAGGATAAATTGGGACGGCTTGAATGCAGAACTGCAGTCAGTAAGCTGGGACGTACTTCTAAATAACTGAAAGCATCAATGAGACATTCGAAAACATATTATTAGAAAAGTGCATGAAGTACCTTAGCCCGGTAAAAAGAAAATTTCATAAAAGTCGACACCACAAATTCCGTAGAAGACAACTTGAGAAACGAGCAAAACATCAAATGCCAGCATCGACGAAATTAATACTACGCAAATCCGAGTGCAAAAGGAAGCTAGATGAAATAGAACGTCAGCCTGCAAGAACACGTGATGAAGAAAAACAAGAAAAAGAAAAGAAAGTAATTGAAAACAATAACAAATATTTTCTTTCTTATGCATCGCACCATTCCTCGATAAAATAAAAAATCGGGCCGCTGGTGAATGATACAGGATCTATTGTTCAGGATGACCAGAAAATGAGCGAAATACTAAGCCGTCAATACCAAAAAGTCTTTAGTGACAAAATTTAAAATCCTGAAATCTCAAGAATTGATTTAACTACAAACTACCTAACGGACTTCGAGTTCACAAAACTAAGCATTGAACTAGCCATTGATGAACTTAGCGGCAACAGTGCAGCGGGACCAGATGATGT
>LQNS02009052.1:12108-26998 GCA_001587735.2 Parhyale hawaiensis | reverse complement strand
GCCGCCACGCCAGACCGCGGCCAATGCACAAAAGAATGTTGCCACCCACAAATTCGTACATTACAGGTAGCTCGGCGGAGAGCGGTGAGAAAAGAAAAGGCTAAAGCGTAAGGCGGCTCACGCCTGTGCAGTTACAACGTAATCGATTATTTTCTCACTATTTCGGGACCCCTGGATACTGGTCAGTAGCCCATCATTTTTTTTTTTTTTCGCTTCGTTTGGTGTAATAGCTATTTAATAAAAGAAAATCAGATTCGGTCAGTTTCTT
Source organism: Parhyale hawaiensis (assembly GCA_001587735.2). Lineage (NCBI taxonomy): Eukaryota > Metazoa > Arthropoda > Malacostraca > Amphipoda > Hyalidae > Parhyale > Parhyale hawaiensis. Next base: position 26,730 of record LQNS02009052.1, on the reverse strand, counting down.
CGCTCGCAACAGGGTAATCTTGTGTTCTCGAGATCTTGTATTTTGTCAGACATAGCACTGTAGTGACAGATGCTTTCCCAGCAGCACATTCACTTCAGAAAAGACTTCTGGGTACGTATGTTCAACGCTACACGTTCTGTTCATCCATGGCGTATCTTGGCTATGGCTATGCAACTGGCCCTATTAGAAAATGTCATCCACTACCAGCAAAGCAAATAGAATGTTGTGAAAAAATGAAAAGCGACAGGTAGATACGATACGAGTGAAATGATTCACATTTGTAGTCAAATCTCTAATTTCCTTTTATCGATTATTGAAGAGCGTGACACAAAAGGTAGGTGCGTACAAACGTATTAATATATAGATAATAATAGTAATCAAACACATATCTGCAGGGCGGCGGGCGAAGGCAAACATGGAGAGCTCGGCTGGCAGAACAGCGCTTATGGCGCCAGCAAAGTGGGCGTCTCTGCCCTGAGCCGCCTGCAGCAGCGCCAGTTTGATGCTGACCCCAGAGAGGATATCATCGTCAACCACACCCACCCCGGCTATGTGGATACTGACATGACCTCGCACAGGGTATGTTTCTCTTGGGTGCTGACCCCAGTATGGATAGACGGATCGCAAATCAATGTCTGCTGAAAAATTAATGAATCGTTAAGGGGTGGGTACTCCCAAAAAATATTATTTACTTGACCGATTTGGCTGAAACTTGAATCATATATGTAAAATCGAAAAAGAAAATGTTTTTATTCTAACATTGATATTTTGCATAGAAAATCAGTTAGTATAAAAAATATACAAGAAGGAGGGTTGGGGAAAATGAATCTCCTCCTAGGGTTTTTGAGTTTTTAGTTCAAAAGTAGTGCAATTTTTTATTGCCCTGTAAAGGAATCTATTTGAGGTTTTGAAATTTTTCAAAAAAGTGATGTTCTAGGGAGGCTTAAACTATTATGATAAACTGCCCTCCAAAAAAATTACTAATTCAAAAATGGAAACCACCAATAGATTCCTTGATGGAGGGTTAAAAGACGCAAGCTTCTTTGGATACCAATATCATCTCTGTAGCTCAAAAACTGTTTGAGGAGATGCTTTTTGAAGTCGAAACTATCAATTTTTCAGGGGAGGGGGAGGGGCCGAATTCCCATTTTCTATGGCGATATTGGGAAAAGTACATGAGTTTAACCAACATTCTTTTTCGATTTTACACATGTATACCAAGTTTCGCTCAAATCGGAACAAAAATCATGCCTCTTTTCTTTCAAAAGTCGATTTCTCGAATTTTATCATGAAAATTCCCACAACAGGCTCAAATTTGGTTTCTTTATTTTTGTTCCGATTTGGATGAAACTAGGTACAGTTTTGTAAAATCGAAAAAGAATGTTAGACTCGTGTAATTTTTTCCATTTTCGCCATAAAAAAACGAGTTATTCGATGAAAACGTTTTTTGCCGTGAAAAACCATTTTCTTTGAATCACTCGTTTTCTATGACGAAAATGGTAAATGCTGCACGAGCCAAACCCCCATTTTTCTTGCGATTTTATATCTTTCTGCCAAGTTTCATGAAGATTTGGCGAAGAATAAAAACTTATTGAAGTCAAAAATTTAGTGTTACAAAAAAGATTCCCCCCTCCAGCCCCCTTTTTCACCTCTGAGGGTTACACTGGCGGCCTAAAATTTTGCCTGCGCGTCCGTCTGATGTATAGCTACTGTTCAGTTGATTTTTGGGAGTACCCTCCCCCTTAATTAACCGATTTTTTACCTCATCTATCTCTCAGGGGTATATTCTGGCTGGCCCTATCCCTGCCGCAATATATTTGGGCCTCACGAACCCAAGGGTCCCAAGTGCCTTTTCCGCAGGGGATGCTGCAGCTAGCCGCAGTTCCTGCTGACGAGGTTAGTTTTACAAAGTTAGATAGGTTCTCTGTTTTTCCCTTTCTGTTAGTTTAGGTACGCCCATCCTATGTTATGGGGCACGGCGACCCTAGGGGGCTCGTCTAGAATACCTTAGCCATTAGTTAGGCCTTCGGGACGTCTGCCCACTTTGCTTTCTTCCCGATTTCATACTCCTACTTACTCTTGCTTTATTCTGTTCTTTGTATTATTCCTCAACTTGCTGTTCCCATGCGCGTTAGTTAACTCGTGCATGAATTTCACGCTTCTCTTGACATTATTTGTCCCTCTCTTTGGATCACAGTGTACTCTGTGGGTAGGGAGGCTTAAACTAGGAATTTAATAATAATACTCTAGGTGCACTGTCGATCGGGATAGCCGACCTAGTCCTTGAGACTTCTCTACTCTCTCTCTCTCGCTCTCTCTCTCGTGTGGAAGGCCTCGAATGAGGCCGTCCACTCGAGTGTCTTTTTCTATCCTTTGCGCATTTTTCTGCCCGTAGTAGCGCAGTGAGCCAACTGAGTTTTTCCGGTAGGAATGCCTCGATAAAATTATTAGCTACTACTGATGAAAAGCGCCATAATTTTTTCAGTTGAGTACTATTATAAATCGCTTCGCTCAGGGTTGGCTGGTTTAAACCAAATAGAAAAACCATGAGTTAAACCAACCAAGAAAACCATGTTTTTTTTGTTTTTGTTTGATTTTTTTTTTTGTTTTATTCGTAACCTAGAGGGCTCGCGCTGTCATAAAATGACATCGAAAAATTTGTGATGACCTTCATTAATCATACTTTCGTTATTACAACTGCTAACCTAAGCACCCTGAGATGAGCGTTTACGGCTTCACAGCCGCTCAGTATCGAAACTTTTTTTCTCTGAAATAGAGAAAATACATGGGTTATTGAAGGCCGATCAGCAACGTTCAAAGCAATAGCTCCAATTTGGTATTGTGGATACGGTAGGCTGGCCTATACAGGTCCAATGGTTTTTGCTCAGCGAAAGCTGTTTCATCGACCATTGAATTAAATTTGGGAGAATAGCTCAAGCAACGAAATCATCTGTGGTAAGAAACTACGAATCAAGATGTGTGAGAGTGCCAGTGGAAGCTTCAGATATCTTCAGTGCTGCCACAATATGTTTGGGATTTACGCACCCAAAGGTCCCGAGTGCCTTCTCCGCACGGGATGTAGTATCTGACCGTAGTTCCTGCTGAAAAGGTTAGTTTTATAGAGTTAAGTAGGTTCTCTATATTTCCGCGAGGTGGGCCGCCGAATGGTGGTAAGCGACCTATCTCATGGGACTCCTATCTGCTCCCGTGTGGGGGCCACTGAAGGGACCTCCCGCCCCCTCAGGGGGCATAGGATGGGCCATAGGGTTAGGTTAGTTAGGTTCGCCCATCCTATGTTATGGGGAGTAGCGCCCCCAGGGGGTTTGTGTAGGTTACCTTNACTTTGCTTCCTTCTCATCTTTTACTCCTACTGATCTTCCTTCAATCTGTTCTTACTCTTCTTTCCCGACTTGCTGTTCCCATGCGCGTTGATCCTGTGTGGGAACACCCTCGTGCATGGGTTCCGCGTATCTATCGTCACACTATGTGTCCCTTGCTAGTTCCTCTGGTAGATCGCCGTTGCTGTGGAGACGGAGACTTAAACTACTCAATATAATAATAAAAGGGACCCCCCGCACGAGTGTTCACTGTCATCTGTCTTCTTCTCTTTTCGTTTTTCGTCTCCTTCTCTGCGCCGCACGCCTGAGCGATTTCGTTCGACCGAGCCGTGTGGAGTTGGAGATACTCGTGCCCTATATCCTGCCAAACATGGTGCACCTTGCCAAGATTGTTCTTATAGCGCTCATTTGAGTTTGATTCAACTTCTAAACTATATCATACGAAATTGGATCGCTGTTATATAACCTTTGTGTCTAATACGGCGGGAAAACCCACAATATGATAATAATCACTGCTGCGATTTTAATTTCGGCAATGCAAGAAGTGCATTCACACATAAAGTCGCCCGATACTTTGCCGTAAATTCGATGTGTGGAAGAGCTAATACTCGTACAAATCAGACTATGCCTGCGATGTCTTCATTGTTTGAATTTCAACTGTCTCTGATTAAGATACGTTGCCATCTTCTGCAACTCGGCCTATTTTCTACCGATCAGTTTTCGATGGAACTTGAGAGGACGACCAGAGCCTCCAACCTTGGCTAATTTCCGCCTGCTTTGTTAAAGCATGGCAGAAAATGGATAAACAGATAAATAAATAAAAAACAAACAAACCGATAAATACACAACGGTCTTTATTATATTGTAGATATTGCAAAGATACCGTTTTACTTCTAAAAATTATTAAATTTCAGTTACACAACTAAAAGGATGAGTTAATGTGTTTCTATTTAGGAATCCGTGTGACTGTTAGGACAGTTTGGGTCAACTATTGCTTATGTTTATTAAAAACCTATAACCTATTAAATTTTGTGATATTTCATTTAGGAGATGCATTTCTAATTACAGTATATTCTGGTATGCTAGCAGATACTGAAAATTAGAAGTATGTGGTAGTTAAATTTTCTACTAGATAGCTAGTGAGCTCAGAAGGATCATGCCATATAGCCATGTCATTTTCTTTAGTTCGATACTCTGTTGTTGATTAGCTAGTAGCTAGCCATTTTTATTGATTTTTTTTTTAAAGTGTTTAAGTGTTTTTAAAGGATTTTATGGCTATTTTACTTTCTTCAGTTGGTCACTCTGTTATTAATTAGCTAGTAGCTAGCTAATTCTCTAAAGTTATATTTGTAATTTGAAGTGTTTTCGAGCTTTTCGAAGGATTTTATATTGCACTAATGATAAATCATAGCTTCTCTGCAGTTTGGTTATTAAATGTAGCCATAGCAAATACAGGTAGCTACTCTGCCAACTGCTTTTTTCAACCCATTTTTCTCATTGTCACTCTTCTACAATAGGAAGTTGAAATGAAGCGACTAAGATTGTTGATGATTAGCTAACTACATGTTTAAAAAGCAGAAATCCATTAAATGTTGGATAAATTTCCTAGAAATAGAAAAAAATATATTAAAAATAACAAATAAACAAAAAAAAACATGTTTTTGGCCAACCCTGGCCCTCACTGTGTCTAGGGTGGTAAAACACTTAACATAATAATTGTAACGTATAGTTACCTCCGCCAAGGAGGTTATGTTTTCGTCGGGTTTGTCTCTGTCACCGAGATAGCTCAAAAACTTACAGACGGATTTTGCCGAAACTTACAGGAGTTGTTAGGTATGTTAGGAGGAAGAGATGGTTACCTTTTGGCGACAATCTGTCCATCCGTTTGTTTGTTTGTTTGTCTGCCTATTTTTTGTTAGTGTCATAACTTGAAAGGTAATGGACGAACTTTCTTGAAATTTACATGAGTTGTTGGGTTTATTCAGAGAGTAAATGATCAAATTTTTGTGATGACCTGTTTGTTCGTTCGTTTGTCTCGGCTTGATTTTATGTTTGTTAGCGCATAACTCAAAAAATTACGAATAACTTTATGAAATTGTCAGCAATTGTTAGTAATGGTGAAAGACATGATTGGTTAAATTTTGGTGATGATCGGTTGGTCCGTGTGTGTGTGTGTTTGACTAATGTTTGTTAAAATGTTCGTCAGCGCAATAACTAAAAAATTATGGATGGATCTTTATGAAATTTTCAGGAATTGTTAGTAATGTTAAAAGACATAATTGATTGAGTTTTGGTGATGATCGGCTTGTCCGTTTGTGTGTTCGACTTCTGTTTGTTAGCGGCATAACTCAAAAAGTTATGAACGAATGTCCAAGAACATTACAGACTCTGTTCATACTATCAAAAAGCACAAGTGTTCGGATTTTTGTGTTGATTAAAAATCATTGTTTCAAAGGCCGTTTTGCATTTTTCGTTACCGCTGCCTTGCTTTGCCGAGGTATGCACTCTCAGAGTGCTCTAGTTTTTATGTTTGATTATAGATATGTCGAGAAATTTAATTATGATGATAATAATAATATTGATTCGTTGTTGAATGGTGCTTGTTAGTTACTGTCTACCTGATAGGTAATTTATTATAAGCCAACGTTTTGTGTTGCTAGCTTGTTAATATCAGAATTACTTTCTAATTTCATTGTATTCCTCAGCATAGTGCGTGAAAAGGGGACTAATATTTTATCACTTATATATCACTAAACGTAGGTTTTCCATAGTTTTTCCGTCCGCTTGTAGTTGGCAGAGGAAGAGAGATAGTTCGAAATAAGGTGAAAGGTGGGCGGTAAACGTTGCAATATACCGGTAATTCAATCTAATGTGTCATCCTTCAGCAAGTTATTTATCAACCATATCTAATTAATAATGTTTCTTATCCTGTAGGGTATCCTGAAGCCAGACCAAGGTGCTGTCAGTTCAGTCTACCTTGCACTGCTGCCTCCCAACATCACTGAGCCCAAAGGCGCCTACATTTGGCATGACAAGCAAGTTGTTGACTGGGTGAATGGGCCTCTTCCTGCGCCTGGCTACTGAGCTGTGAGCTTCACCCCAAGTGCTATGGTGTTATCCATTATTTTCTATTCCGAAGTTCTTAGTAATTGAGTGAAGTTGTTATAAGTTAGACTCCAAAACCCTATACCTACCCGTTTGGCTCATTCCAGATGTAGCCGTATGTGAAAAACCTACGAAAACCTTAAAAAAGGGACTTGGCTCCTCGAAACATGAAGAATCTCTACTTTGATCGTGCGAGATCCCATCAGTACCTCTGTAGTGTCTACACCGACGGCTCTAAATCGAATGACGCAGATTCATATGCATATGTTCGTGCACTGCATAAGCACGCTTGCCGTATACAAAGCGTAGCTTCCTCATTTACAGCTGATCTGTATGCAATTTAAATGCCTTAAACTATGCTAATCGACTGTTACATATGAATGTAGTTATAGTAACTGACTCTCAGAGCGCAATACAGAGCATCACTCAGCATAACCCAACTCACCCACTTGTTATCTAAATCCAGTGACGGATCGCAACCAGCCCCAAGAAATTTTCTTTCTGCTGGGTTCCCAGTCATTGTGGAGTCCCGAGAAACGAACTAGCTGACCAAGCTGCAAAAACTGCTCTCAATGAGCCCCTAAATCCGACACTAATCCCATATAATAACTACGAGTAGTAGCTACTGTAACAAACTAGTTCGTGAGGCTTGGGAGTCGGAATGGACTACTAACTACCTTGACAATGAACTTGAAGAAATTTAGCCATCGATATTTACCTCTCATAGCGCCCAAAGTGCCAACAAACGATGGGAAGTCTGTCTGGTGAGACTGCGCTTGGGTCCCTCCCAGTTAGCCCAAGCATATCTGATGAGCAACGATCCCCAACCAGATAGCCAACACTGTAATGTTCCCCTTACTATCAAACGCATTCTAGTAGCTTGCCCACAATTTGACGTCCAACGCCGACAGTACTTCGGCGCTCATGCTGACAATATCAAGGACTTTTTCTCTGATAATCTAACGGCCTTCCAAGGCTCTAGCATTGACTTACTGTACTATCTTTGAATAACTGAAGACCTCAAACTAGCATCAGAACCAACCGACTCTGTCACATCACCGAAAGACACGGTTCTATCTTACAACTCTATGAACAACACTTTGACCAAACCTTGAATACTAATGCCATTATTGGCGAATGAATAGATCGCTGTTATATCGTCCTCGCATCGAATACGGCGGGAAAACCCTGAAGATAATAATAATAAGTTGGACTCCAGCCAGTACACAAATCCAACCTATTTAACCCTACTTGGCCTACGGAAAGTAGGCCTATTTGCACCTCAACGTTGATGCTGCAATTTTTTTTTCCTTTTTTTTTTTTTTTTTTTTTTTTTTTCTTCTTCTCAAAACCTGCAACTGTTGTGAATTTNTTTTTTTTTTTTTTTTTTTTTGCTGCACCTCAAAAACAAGTCGTGTCTTGCACTTACAGTTAACAATATAAATAAGACAAAAGCGCCCTCAGGGGTATATTCTGGGGAGCCACTTCCTTGCCCCAATATATTAGGGCCTCACGACCCCAACGATCCTTAGTGCTTTTTCCGCAGGAGATGTCGCAGCTTGCCCGCGGTTCCTGCTAACAAGGTTAGTTTTGTAAAGTTAGGTAGGTTGTCTAAATTTCCTTTTCTTTCCCGCGAGGTGGGCCGCCGATCGAGGTGACGGAATTTTCTACGGGTCTCTTACCTTTGCCCCTGCGGAGTGACCATCCGCATGGACGCTTCTGTCTTCTCCTCTTTTCGTTTTTCATCTCATGCCCTGGGGACAACGTTGTGATTCTGGCTGTAAGCCGAGTAAATCATCTTGGATCGCTATTGATCGTCTTAGATTCAAAAATAACGGGGCAATACCTATATAATAATGAAACAAGGGAAATAAAATTTCTAATTGCAATACAAAATTACACTCAAAAATAGTATTATGATGCAGAAAATAAGCATGCCTGTGCGTTTTCCAATACAATATACCTATGCTCAGTTATTGCGTCAACCATGTCATTTCCTAATTATATGATGCATTTTACTTGTGTATGTCTCCTAAGCTGGTCTACAATGTTTTTTAAACTCCAACATATTCAAGAATACTCTTGAATATTCTTTTGAATTCATCTTGGGGAAGATCCCCGGATTAGATTAGATAGGCGGCAGTAGACGAACCAAGAGGCCCATTCCCAAAGAGACACCGGGACTCACACTCCAGCTTCTTTGAGCTATTGCCATCATGTTAGTAGGATATAGAGGATTGGGGAAACGAGAGGAGAAAAAACGGAAGACGAAAGAGAAAAAGAAAATAAAAAAATAGAAACAGAGGGGGAGAAGAGTCTCCGCCATGAATGCCCCCAAGCATGATCGATTGCCGCTGATATACGAAGCTTAAATATAGAGTTGGAGTGGAAGTGAGGAGAAGTCAGCATAAAATGGCCTGGGAAGCTTTGGTCGTTAAGTGCTTGCAACTCGTGGAGGAGGAGTTCTTAGCTGAGGACGATATCTCTCCCAGTGTATGTCAAGACGATTTTTAAACGAGTCGGTCCATTCGCTGTCAATCTTTGTAAAAGGTAAAGAAATGTCTTTTGATATAAACAACTGCATTATTAGGAAACATAAAACGGGAATTTGATTACTGAAAATACAAACAATTCTATTTCTCTTACAAGACAATCGCGTCTACAAAAATTTCCCCGCTAGTGGCCCAAAAATTCATTATTTTTGATGTAACTCTCTTCTGTTTGAATGCTTTTTGATCCTTGTATTTTCTGTGAATATTTTTATTATTTTTTATAGCAATCTTGAACTTAACGTGCCTCTTCTTATTTATATACAGAAAGTATATTTAAGTTTTTTTTTACCTCTGTAGCAGCACGCTAACGTTCTGAGCTCACACCCCTTGTATCGCAGGTTCTAGGCCAACCCTGGCATGCTAGCTCTTTGCTGATCTAGGTGTGCTGATTCGGCAGTGGTAGGGGTGCAAAGCGGCCGTGGTGTACCTACCTTCCTCAGAGCTGAGGTGGTAGGGGACGCGGGTCGTTGAACCTTCCGTCAAAATGGCACCATAGTTCTTGATGACCCGTGGCGGCTGCCGCAGCACTTACTGCTCTAGGGCTAATGGGCCTATATCCGCTGCACAAACCACTGTGTGTAGGTTATGCAGCTGAGAGTGCGGTCACGTTGATTTTACCTTGTCTAGGCGTGATTCATATCTGAGGTAGATATAGTGAAAAGTGCAGCCTTAACGTCGTGGTACAAATAAATACTTTGTGCGGACACTGTATAGTAGATCAATATTTTGTTGGTGATTACCATGTCTGTCGTCACTAGCGCTTATCCGATCCCGCTCCTGATTTCCCACAAAGAGAAGATAGCCTCTTCTGATTGATTGCGACATCTATCGCGTTTGGCTCCGTCTTTGACTTGAAAGCAGACGCTTTTCTATTCACCTTCAATAAAATCTGATTGATATAAGCTTGTTATTAGCATTACTTACTTCCTGTAGCACTGCTGTTGGTGTTGATCACTTATTGTAGCACTGCTGTTTGTCAAGTCTGAATCATAGTGGCTCCGTTAGCCAAACTCCTGCACCCACAATTTTCTATTGGAACCATTATGGAGGCGTATGCTTAGACAAACAACGGTTTTCTTGTTAGAATAAGATTAGTTTGTTTCTCTTATTTTTTAGTTGCATTTTCTATACTTGGCTTTACGATATTTTACTGCTCGTTATGTGTATAGTTATTGAAATTTTAACCGCTTAACAATCCAACCTATGTTGTTAGCTACTGTTGCATGAATTCAGGAAAAATTCAAAACAAAGCGATTCCATAGATTTAAATTAACGGCTCATATACCTATTCCAATTGTGTTTTGAAGGAATAGACATAGGAATACAAAAAATGGACTTTAAATCGAACTTGTTATATTTGCTAGTAAGAATGATATATATTTGCGAATGATTATTTTCCCACAAAAATGTTACGCTTCAATGTTCCTGGTTGAAAGTAAAAAAAAAAACGTTTCCAACTCATTTTTGTCCTCCTTGATCGGTAGGCTTAATAAGGTTTTATTTTATACTATCTATGGGGATATTTGCTTATTGCAAGCACCTTCCTCTCAGGGAGCATAGGATGGGCCTTAGGGTTAGTTTGGGTTCGCCCATCTTATGTTTTGGGGTCCGGCGACTCCAGGGAGCTCGTGTAGGTTACCTTAGCCACTAGCTGGGCTTTCGGGACGTCTGTCTTTCGTGCTCACTTTGCTTCCTTCAAGATTTCATACTCCTACTTGCTCATGCTTTATTCTGTTCTTCCTATTCTTTCTCGACTTGCTGTTCCCATGCGCGTTCACTCACTCGTGCATGGATTTCACGTTTCTCTTGACATTCTTTATCCCTTCTTTTTTCCTCTCTTTGGATCACAGTGTACTCTGCCACCCGATGCCTGTGCGTCTTCGTTCGTGATTGGACTCTGCAGGGACTCTCTGCGCTGCTGCTCTGCGGGGACTCTCTGCGGATCAACCGCAGGCACTCATCGTGGGAAGAGTGGTTTCGCGGGTCGTTTGTGGCACATTTCCCTCTCTTGCTCTCCTCTCCCGCTTGTCTTTCTCGCTGTCTCTTATTTTTTCCTTCACGGACAGGTCCTTTTTGCCGATTTCCTGCCCACTCTTCTGGAGAAAGCCCTTTCTCTGCTTGTTTTCCCCTCGTTCTGTCCCATTCTTCCCGTTATCCCTTCTATTGTGCGGTGATATCCACCCCGGCCCCGCCTACTTCTGCTCGGTTTGCTTACGAAACGACACCCGCAGGGGGTGGCCCTTCCGGCGCTCCGCTTGCGCGTGCTGGTCCATAAGCCCTACTCCAGCCTTTTCAGTGCCGCCAGTAAACCACCCGGAATGGAAGGGCCCCATTTGTGCACCACCGCCTCCCCCTTGCCTTCGCCGCCTCTTCGGTCCCCCTTCCCCCTCTCCTGCCCCTCCCCATCCTACTCACGCCCACCCGCTCACCGTCATGCAATTTAACTGTAATGGACTTCTGTATTTCAGATCAGAACTGTCCGCTTTCCTCCACAGCAGTAATTTTGCCGTCGCAGCCCTTCAGGAAACCAAACTCACTCCCAGCTCTTCCTTCCCCGTTTTCCTTGGCTATACCCCAGTCAGGAGGGATCGCCCTGCCACTAATGGCGGTGGCGGTCTGCTGATCCTGATCAGACAGGAAATCCTGTACCAGCAGATAACCAATAACCACCTTTTCCCCAACGACTTCACAGTCAAACACTAGAGTGTCACCGTTACCCTGTGCTCCTCATCCCTCACTCTCCTTTACATACCTATAAATTCCTCTAGCTACCTCTTGCCCCCCTGTATACCGTCTCGACTCTTCCATCCTTTTTCCTTACTTCTGGCTGACACCCTTATTGTGGATGACTTTAATACCCACAACACTGACTGGTTTTTTGTAACCCAGGATGAGCGAGCTGCAGCGCAGGGTGAGGAGATCAGTGATCCCATTAATAATGGACCCTTCTGTCTCCTTAATGGCGACTCGCCTACCAAGGTTTCCCGCGGCGGCCCGGGCTCCTCTCCGGACCTGACCGTTATCTCTGCTCATCTTGCACCTGATTACACCTGGTCCACACTACCACCCTCTCATATGACCATCTACCCATCTTGATCACAGCTGAATCTAGCATTTCTGAACCCTCCTGGCCGAGACGCACCTTCATAAATTTCAGGAGAGCTAACTCGGAGGAGTTCACACGCGAATGCGAGGAACTCATTGCTTTCCTCCCACTCCCCTCTTCCTGCAGTAGCGGACTGAAGGCCTTCAATCGGGCCTTCGCATCAGCTGCTAAGCACCACATTCCGGCCGGCCATGGTAAGTATTATATCCCTCGGCTCACCTCGGACGCCAGAGACGCCATCACCCGCCGTGAACACCTCCGCTCCACGACTCCTCAAGACCCTTCCCTTCCTCAGTTACAACAGGAAGTCGATCGCCTCATCCGCGGCGCTGCCCAGGAGGCGTGGAAAGAAAACATCTAAGAATGTGATCCCAAGAGTAATCACAATAAATTCTGGTCTCTCCTCCGCTCATTATCAGGCAAGCAGTCGTCTGTCCCTCGTAACCAGCCCATATCCTTTGCAATTCACACGTTCACCTACAATGGTGATATAGCCTGACGGGCCTGACGACTCCTTCGTATGCGTCACCTCGTTGGTCATGGATTCACCCCTTTCAAACCCTATCAAGTTCGAGAGGCCATTGATGCCTTAATGACCTCCACAGCTGTAGGCTCAGACCAATTGTCTGTTTTACACCTTAGGCATCTGGGTCCGCGGGGTCTCATCTATCTGACTAGATTATACCATCTCTCCCTTGCTCGCACCGACATCCCAGCCTCATGGAAATTAACAGTTATAATCGCCATTTTGAAACCATCTAAACCTGCGGATAAAAAGTCCTGTTATCGCCCAATATCGCTTCTGTGTCCCTCTGCCAAAGTCCTGGAGCGCCTCCTCCTGCCTTTTATTAATGAGGCGTGCCAACCTGCTCATCACCAGCATGTTTTCCTGCCTATGCACGCCACCACATCTGCTCCGCCGCCTCTGGCCTGCCAAGCATCCCGCGGCATGAACAAACCCAAACCCCCTGAGCGCACGGTGGCTTTGCTGATTGATTTCAGCAAAGCGTTCGATACCGCTCCTACTGAGGGCCTCATCTCCTCAGTTTCCAGCACCACACCCCACCACAAAAAAATATTGTCAGATGGCTCGCGGCTTACCTCAGGGGACGAGCAGCCTGCTGCCTCTATAACGGCTTTCGTTCCCAACTCCGGGCTGTCAAGGCGGAGGCTCCTTAGGGTTCGGTCGTCTCGCCTTCCCTTTTCAACCTCTACGTCTCTGACTTCCCCATTCCCCGGGACCAGCTCTGTTGCCCCTCTGTAAGATGACATGCCGAAGATTTCACTGTCGTATCGTCCCATCGCAACCCTCTCACCGCTGCAGCTGCTCTGTTGGATCACTCTTGTCTTATCAGCAATTGGACAGCTACTAAAAGCCTTACCATATCTACCTCCAAATCCAATTCAACACTATGGACGACCGACATTCATCAGTCTAGTTTCGACTCTGGTATCACTTTTGACAACACCGCTCTGCCTCTGGAGCGCCGCCCCAAGATCCTCTTCGTCACATTTGACACCCACTTTACTTCTACACTGCACATCACTTCCACAGCTTGTCGAGCCTCCAGCCGCCTCAGACTGCTCAAAGCCCTTGCTGGCACACGCTGTGGTCAGTGCAAGCAGACCCTGCTTCTTAGATATCAGGCATATTATCCGACCCCTCCTCTCCTACGCTGCTCCAGTCTGGCATCCTGGAGCTTGCCAATCCGCGGTTCGCAAGCTGCAGACGGTTCAAAACGCCGTTCTCCGCACAGAGACCGGTTGCCTTCGAATGACTTCCATGAACCATCTCCACGTCGAGTCCTAACTTCTGAGGGACGACCAATCTCTCGACCTCCAGTGGCGTCAATACCTTGCTTCGTCCCGAGCATGCAGCTCACTCTTGTCGCCGCGCAGGCTGGCCCAGTCTCATCCGCCACAACCTAGCCACCAAATTCCAATCCGACATCAACCACTTACTAAAAGACAATATCATGCCTTGTGAAGAGTACCGTTCAGCTATTTCCTCCCTCCATCGGTCTGCCGTGCAATTTTCACTAGACCGCCTCCCTGTAAACAGGTTTTGGGGCTTTGCCCCAACGAAGATCTCATCCGATGAGGCGGTCTTCTCACGGGCGGCCCGCTTCACCCTGTCACAGCTACGTTCAGGTTTTTGCTCTGTCCTGATATGTTACCGCCACAGGGTTGGACTCAGACTCCTGCCCCGAATGCCACCGCGGCCCCCACGCCGTGAACCACTTGTTCGAGTGTCCCGCCCACCCCACCATCCTCTTTCCCACCTCTCTATGGGACAATCCTCTATCTTTATCTGACTTCTTGTGCTCTCTACCATCCTTTTCATACCTTCTGCCACATGTTCGACCCCCTCTGGAGCCTCCCCCTCACGTAACTACAACAGCTGTTATACCTACTCCTCGCCTGCGTGATGCTGTCGCTCAGTCTCTGAAAAGGGACTTGTCGCGCATTAGTGCATGGTGCTCGGCCTGGAGTATGAAGCTGAATGCCAGTAAGACCAAAT
>LQNS02008927.1:12234-22326 GCA_001587735.2 Parhyale hawaiensis | reverse complement strand
GCTTTGATACAGCAGCAGCACCACCACCTTACAGCAGCAGCAGCAGCACCACCTGACATCAGAGACGCGTTGTTCCAGACTGCAGCCATGGCAAAGAAGTTCCAACTGGTCGATACTTTTGAGCGACGTACTCCCACAACACCTATTATTATTATTATTATTATTATTATTATTCAATCCAACGACAAATTCACGAGGAAATCATTTCGTTTCCTATAGGCAGACGTGGTCTTTCAACAAGAAGAAATAGTACTGCTATATGTGCAGACAATGTCATTTATGATATTAGGTTATTGATTTGTTGTAGCTAAAAAACATAAGTGAGCAATGGTAATAAAATTATAGTCCAATAAAAATCAGATGAAATTATAAGCATCAACATAATTACTATGGATGCCAGAATCTTGCACCGCAGACTTTATAGCCTACATAGTTCAGCTAGTGTATGTTTATGTGCAGTAACATTTTTTTTCAGCAGAGCAGACAAACTATCAAAATTATTACCTCCGCCAAGAAGGTTATGTTTTTGTCGAGTTTGTAACTTTGTCTGTCACCAAGATAACTCAAAAAGTTATAGATGGATCTTTGCGAAATTAATAACAATTCTTAGGCATGCTATGAGAAAGAGATGATTTACTTTTGTTGAAGATTTGTGCAACCGTTTGTTTCTGAACAACTTTTTTAATACCATAACTCAAAAAGTTACATACGGACTTTTATGCAATTTTCATGAATTGTTAGGTTTATCAAAAAGACCAAATAACCAAATTTTGTGATTTTATCTTTGCCCGTTTGTTTGTCTCTATGTTTCATATTGTGTTTGTTCGCAGTATAACTCAAAAAGTAATGAATGGGTCTTTGTGAAATTTACAAAAATTGTTTGAAATGTTAAAAGGCATAAATGATCACATTTTGGCGATGATCGGTTCGATTGTTTGTGGGTATTGTAAGAAATGTTGAATACACAAATGATCTAATTTTTGTGATATCGGTATGTCCGTTTGTGGGTTTGACTATTTGTCAAAATATTTATCAGGGCATAACTTGCGGGCAGATCTTCAAGAAAATTACAGAACCTTTTATTACTGTCAAAAGGCACAAATGACCAGAATTTGATGCTGATAAAGCAGAGATAATAGTTTCAGAACCAATTTAAAAGTTTCGCTAACGTTACTTATACCATGCTTGGCGGAATTATGCGCTCTAAGAGTGCTCCAGTTACAGATGTGGACCTAAGTTGAAAGGCAAAGAAAGAAACAACAGAGAACATTTTTTCTTTACCTAAGTGAAGTTTGAAATTCAAGATTTTCCTTTCATGAAAAAGTTGTAAATTGCTCATAATGTTATATTTAAGTAATAAAAATAGGCATAATATCAATGATTTTAAATTATTCTCTTGTAAATCGACAAAATCTTTAGCCCCGACCTGATATTGAGCTATGAAAACCTCCCCTCGGGAGAAAGAAATTATTACCTCCGCAAAATGGATAATCTTTTTTCGAGTTTATCTGTCAGTTTGCCCCTTTGTCTGTCATCAAGATAACTCAAAAGGGTAAACTTTTACAAAAATCCGATATGGCGCCCAGCTAATTCCTTACTATATATTGATAGTAATCTATAGGAGAAGTGCAGTAATACCCATATATATATGTCGGAAATGCATAGTTTTTATATATATGACTTTGAAGTTCCCATTGTTTTTCTATGGGAGAAAATAGCCGGCGTCGTTATAGGCTTGCTAGCGACCCCATAGGAAGTTTATTAACCCAACATAACTTAATCTAACCCAACCTAACCTAACAGAACCTAGGTTAGGTTGGGGGTAAATGTTTACGAGAGGAGCTCGGGTAAATTTTCAATTTGTCGGCACATTAAATCGTTTTTCTTACTCCAGTTATCAATGTTTTACACATTTTAAATGGGGGCATAATGTTTTTTTTCGTTGTTATAACGTTTTAAACTTCTTATTTTCTCCTATATCAAAGTGAAGAGTGACACCGCGAAACTGTGTAAAAATTTTTACCGTCACGCGACGGGCTTTCGTCCGCGCCTCGCTTTGGATGCTGTGCAGACCATTTCGACGGCTATCTTGCTACATATCTGTTAATTGAACAGTATCAAAACGAGTTTAAGCGCCTCTATTATTTTCTACATTAAAAAAAAATTTCATTTAAATCAAAGGTCACTTCTATAAGGTAAGCTTGCGTACCACGTTTTAGGAAATGAATGCGGTTAGTTACGTAAGCCTGTGCGATAGAGGTACAACCCAAACAATGAAGCCATCGGTTAGGCCGAGAACCTAGGTTATAGAGGCAAGGCAGGTTCTGCTAGGAAATATATGTAGGTCCCTAGAAGAACCTACCTTGCCTTACCTAACCTTGGTTCTCGACCCATCCGATGGCTTCACTGTTGGCAAGCTTGCTAGTACTGAGGGTGGTGGTGGCTGTCAGCCTGGCGTCTTCACTTTTATATAGGAGAGAATAAGAGTTTGAAGCGTTATAACTCAAAGAAAATGCTATGCGCCCACCTAAAATATGAATAACATTGATAATTGGTGTAATAAAAATAATTTAATGCACAAAAAATTGGAAGATCACTCGAGCCCCTCTCGTAAGCATTTACCACGTTGGGTTGGGGGTTGGGTTAGGTTAGGTTAGGTTAATAATGTTCCTATCGGGTCGCTAGCAAGCCTCTAACGACGCCGGCTATTTTTTCCCATAGAAAAACAATAGAAACTTCAAAGTCATACATCTCAAAAACTATTCATTTCCTACTGATATATGGGTATCACTGCACTTCTCTAATACACTACTATAAATATCTAGTAGTGAATTAGCTGTGCGCCATATTGGCTTTTTGTAAAAATTTACCTCAAAAAGTTATGGACGGATCTTTACGAAATTTACAAGGATTGTAAGTCATGTTGAGAGTAACAGATGATTAACTGTTGGTGAAGATTCGTTCAGCCGCTTGCTTGTTGTGTACGTGTCTGCCACTTTTTTTCTTGGTACTATAACTTAAAACACAATAAAGCTAGATATGAAGTAAAAGTGGGCATTTTTTTTTTTTTAAATTTACTTAAATTCAACTAGCTCGCAATTATCAAAATAAACGTTTCGGACGCAATCGGCCCATCATCAGCAATTCTGAAATGAATAAAGAATCATATTTAACTGGAAAGTTTACAACAAATGTCCCCCAGTCCAGTAAATTACGGACAGAACTCCTCAAATTGCAAACGAATTATTTCCCTACACTAAATTTTAATATCATTTTAGTCAATAAGTTCAGAATTGGTTCTCTTTTCCACCATAATTACCGCCAGCGTGAACTTCTGCGTCCGTCTGTGGTATACATTTTATGTTGTTCCAAGTGTGGAATGCGCTACGTTGGTTCTACCACTCGTAGCCTTTTACCAGAGTTGCCGAGCACCAGCGGCGTACGCAGGATTTTCCAATGGGGGAGGCACTGACAGAGTTGATGGTACCATTAACCAGACACAACAATTGCAAGTTCATGATGGCTATATATTAAAGTAATGAATTGCTATTAGTTGTTCTATGCATACCTACATGCTAATGTAATGATAAAGCAAAAAGAAAAATTAAATTAAATTTTATGTTATGATACAAGTGACAATGAAAGGAAACGCAATCGCATAAAAAGTTTTTTTTTTTTACAAACGTTACACTTTTATGCTACATCATATAATGCAGTACGGTATTATGTAGATACTGAAGTGACATACAAAACATTAGAAGAAATCGCTAACGTTGGAACCAACAATAATTGAGCTAATTTTTAGAAATAATAGTATAAACATCACACAAAACAAACAAGTTGATACAATTTCATGCAAGATAGGCCAGTGATGCTAAA
This sequence comes from Parhyale hawaiensis, assembly GCA_001587735.2. NCBI lineage: Eukaryota > Metazoa > Arthropoda > Malacostraca > Amphipoda > Hyalidae > Parhyale > Parhyale hawaiensis. The sequence goes on along the minus strand of LQNS02008927.1, from coordinate 18,447 downwards.
CATAGATGTCAAATTGCAGTTGAAAAATATAAAAATGATTTTTTGTTCTTCTGGGATTTTGCTCTCGTTTAAACTTGGAAGAAATAAAGTCAATATGTGTTGACGTAACTTATTAAGAGATCGTTGCACATGCCTACAGAAACATAAACCTGCGATTTGCTTTCGAAAATTCGTCGATTACGTCTTCTACATTGATTTTCTATTCGTTATGGATAGCCATAAGCATTAGCCCTTCCAATCGTTCCTCTCCCATAACTGAACGACCATGAGCAACTAGCAAGCTGCGTTGATGCCAGTCAGCGAGATGTATGCTCTGCCTGCGTGCATGGAAACCGCCTGTCGGTTACTTCTCTTGGATAAGCAGTCCTATGATAATTAAACAAAGAAGCCCTGGTGCAGGCGATGGGAGCGTTTTATGATATTAGGAGCTTCAAAGAAAGGCACACTCGGTCGGACGGTGTGTTATCATGAATTGAACAGAGATAGCAGTCTCTGCCTACGGTAGGTAATACGGTGAGCTAGCCATTACTTTGTTCCGCTCATTGGAAGATTGTTTCTTTGTAGCAGTGTAACGACGGCACCCAGACATTCCTAGGTTTTTTGCTGGAGACCCTAACAAGAAGCTAAGCGATTGTACTCATTGTAGATTTGGCTGATAACAGCAAGACTCGAGTCAAAATAACTGCCGGTGAAATGTACGCGTTCAGGGCGCGACGTGAGATGCACTTGTGTTGGAGTTACTAATATAAATCTGTGTAGCCACGACAACTCTGTTGGTGTTTATTTGTCGCTCCACGACCGAAAANTTTTAAATATGGAGCATGTTCTTCACATCTATAGAATATGATTGCTGCTAAATTTATATATTCTGGTACTTTTCCTGCCATTTCTGGCATCACCATAGTTTGAGCCATTCTTGCCTAAGGGGGGGCACGTGCTCCCTGTGCCCCCCCCCCCCTTGCCTACGCCAGTGCCGAGCACAGAGGTGTCAGGTCAAGGACCGGTATATCTTTATCCACCCCTTCCCATTCATCTATTCGTGATCACGCCTTTCAGTGTAATAGTGCAGTTTCCATTAATGATTCCGATTGCAATTCCGTTTAAACCAAAAGAAGAACAAAAAGTGAGTAAATATGTGCAAACTCTCCTGAACAAGCTGAAAGCATGGTACAATGCAAATGAGTTAAAACTGAATGCAGATAAAACCCAATGCATTGCATTTGGCACTCACCAACTCTTCAAGCAGCTGCAACCTATCTCTATTTCCTTTAGCAACTCAATCATTACCCCTCGTGATGTTGTCAAATCGCTTGGGGTGTGGTTGGATAGACATCTAACGCATGACGATCACATTCAAAAATTATGCAATACCGTAAACGGCACGTTAATATTTCTTCATAAAATCAAGCATCTCTTGGATCAAAAATCTCGTCTCCATCTTATTCACTCGCTTGTTTTCTCTCATTTCAACTACTGTAGTCTGATCTAGGGTAAAGCCCCTGAATATCTGATATCAGATGCACAAAAAGCCCAGAACTTTGCGGCCAAAGTTATTTTATTTATTTTTTTTTTCAATGGAAAATTTACTAAACGCGATCATGTTACCCCACTGTTAGAAAAGCTCCAGTGGCCACGAATCAGCACAAAATTGAAGATAGATGAAGTCCAATACGTCTTACGTTCGCTGCATGGCGCTCCTAGAAATGCCGAGGTTGTGCAGTTTACTCGAAACAGTGAAATCAGTGGACGAGAGCATTTCCAAGTGCGCTACAGCAGTAAAAAGACTGGTCAACAAACTCTTTCTATTTCTGGAGCTATGCTTTGGAATGCTCTCCCCCTGCAATTGAGGATGTGACTGAATATAATCAGTTCACCAGGATGGTGTTATTACACTTCGAGCAACCCCAATAATTGCACTGAAACTCTCCACCTGAATTGAGCTAAAATTCGCTAACTGAAAGAGGCATACTTTTCTGCCTGTATTGGAAATGTAAATTACTAATACTTTCTACACCTGTTCTTTTAGCTTTTTATTGCAACCGAAATATCATTACTAATAGATACTCTACAGTAGTTGCGTACCACACAACGCGTTTGTAAACATACTATATTTCCTTTACTGTGTAATTTCGCTTTGGGAATTTACTATAAATCTTGTGAAGTGTGATTATTTTCAGTCTGTCATATATTCACAAACGCGCTGTTGCGGAACATGCAGCGAATTTGTTGACTTACTATGATTATTTTGATGTTGTTACATGCAGCGCATTTGTAGATTTGCTATGCTTATTCTGATATGTAATTGTATTCCATCTTTGTCCTACGAGGCATCACAATATTACGCCACCGTACAACGTATATATCACATTGTTTTCAACATTTTTTTCCTTTTTCAGTTTAATTTTTTTATTATTACTATTATTATTTTTTATTCCGCACCAGGGGTAGATGCTGGCGGGGCCCTTTTCAAGCCAAAAGATTGAAGGTTCTAAGTGCCGTCTCTGTTAGACATGTTGCAGCTTGCCGCAGTTCCAACTGACGAGATTTTTTTTTCTAACGTTAGATAGGCTCTCAATACTCCCCCCCCTCTGTTCGGGAGGTGGGCCGCTAATTGAGGTGACCGACCTATACCACGAGGCCTCTACCTTCTCCCGTACGTACGGAAGACCATGGAAGAGACCGTCTACACGGGTGTAAAGTAATCTTACTTTGTAATTAGAGATAGAAAAAAAACGTTAAACAAACTCTGGCCAATCTGTTGCATTTGCATTGTTTTCGCATGTCTAGTTTTAGTTTTACATTTCCTCATATTTATCATAGAATGAAGACGTTAAACAAACTCTTTCATCTGGCAAATTTTGCCCCGTGTTAGCTTTAAGCATAACGCTAAAAACACTCATGTTACGGTGTTAGCTTTAAAACTAAGAATTCCATTATTATCATTACTAGCTTTTTCTTGTAATACATGTCTGTTTCCCATTTCACTCCTGAATATGGTTAGCTGGTCTATATATTCTAAATTTTCCATCGCACTTTTCTCCTCTTTTTTTTAAAATTTCTGTAAACGTACCGTTTTTTTTTTAATAAGCAACTACTTGCCCTAGCTCATTTTAGGCTGCATACTGTATTTCATACTCTCAAATATATATATAATATATATATATACCTTTCACACCACTTCTGTGTAACCAACGTTCCTCTCAACGGAAAATAATGTCAATATCATCTCCTTCTTTAAATGCGGGCATTGCACTAGTAGATCAATGCAAATTTAATGCCAATTGTCTCTTATGTTACTTTTTTGTGTTATTCTTATTTTAGTACTAAGCATGAAAACTTCAGGATACTGTGTCCCAACCTTGTTGGACACAGTCTCCAGATGAGAAATAAATGAGCTTATTATTATTATTTCGAAATAATTGCTTCCACCATTGGTATTCAGAAGCTAAGAACCATAGAATCACTGTACATTCACAAACTTAGACCAGAACTCAATGATATGCAAAGTGCCACGCCTCTCTTTATCACCGGCTGTTCTTGAGTAGGTTTTTTAATTCAGTTTATTTTGTTCACATTTGTTGTAAACTTTCCAGTTAAATATGATTCTTCATTCATTTCAGAATTGCTGATGATGGGCCGATTGTGACCGAAAAGTTCCTTTTAATAATTACGAGCTAGTTGAATTTTAGTAAATTTCAGTAAGCTGCCTACTTTTACCTACTATCTAGCTTTATTTTGTTAAGTTCGACTAAATTCTTAAATTCTCAAGTGCTTTCAAATTGTATTAACCATAGCTTAAAATTATGGACGCGTTTCTATGAATTTACATGAATTGGTAGATAAATCATGAAGAGTAAATGACAAAATTGTTGTGATGATCTGTTTGTCCGTTTGTGTCTCTATGTTTGATTTTATGTTTGTTGGCGAAATAACTCAAGAAGTAAAGAACGGATCTCTATAAATTTACAAGAGTTTTTATAAATGATAATAGACATAAAAGATCAATTTTTGGTGATGATCGGTTTGTATATTTTACTATTGTTTGTCAGAATGTTTGTTAGCAACCGAACTCAAAAAGATATGAATGGATCTTCATGAAATTGCCCGTTACGAGGAGTCCCAAACTCGCAGCGGCAAAAGATTCTAAGCAGTTGTAATTTACTGTCTCGTGCCCAAACTTACTTAACGTCCAAGAGCTCCGTGAATCTGAAGCATTTGATCGTGCTTGCACGATCAACTTTTGGCTGAGTTCACTTTCTGCATCTTCTTTTGTTCCCCAGTTGTCCCTGTGACTCTGACGTAATGGTAATAGCTCATAGAGGGCCGGAGTGTAAGTCGCGCATGCTCTATGGGGATAGTCTCTTGGTCCGTCCACAGACTACTATCTAATCTAATCAAAATATTTGCAGGAATAATTGAAAATATTAACAAACATGAATGGTCAAATTTTGGTGATGTTAGGTTTGTCCGTTTGACTAATGTATGCCAAAATGTTTGTTAGAACATAACTCAAAAAGTTACGGCGGATCTTCAAGAAAACTGCAAAAGTTATTGTTACTGTCAAAAGCCCAAGTGGCTAGATATTGGTTCTGAGAAGAAAGAAAGCATACTTTCAATAACAATTTGCATTTTCTTTAACGTTTCTTGCTTAGCGAAGGTATGCGCTCTCAGAGTGCTCGAATTAATGTTATTATTATGTTAATTGACTTTTTACGCTAACTCTCCCTGATCATACTGAGGCTGTGAATAAAGCGTTAAAGCGTGAAGTAATCTTTATTCTCTCGTGGTAAGCAATACATGTTATTGTGGTATACTTATTCAAGTGTTTAAATTCTCGAAATAAATGTGATGCCACACTTTTTGGGAACGCGCAACAATCGCTTAGATTATTTTTATTGCGCTCATTCCTCTTGATCAAATATACCCATACGAGACTGCAAGTGATGACATCGGCATATACTTGCAGTTACAGAGCAGTATATTTGCCACATAATCCGAACTGTTATGAGTTATCGTCTTAAGCAGACCATGAGCGCCCTAGGTCAAGCTAACGACGTAGCTGCTAATGTAATCTTCATTAAGCTATCGCATTCAAAATTTCATACCTAGTAAACTGTCACGTCACAAACTACTTGACAAACGACGTTTCATACAGTGTAATTCTCAAGAGCAACCGATGTTTTCATAGCGTTAATGTACTTTCTAATTGGTAAATGTAGTTGGAGTTCACGATAGCTAGAGAGACAACGGGAACTTCGGCATGGGCCCGCAGCTGAACCATCAACCAGGGAACCGGAGGAGCTGGCCGCCACAGGTGTGTGTGGTGCGGTGCCCACACCTGCAGCAGCTCTGGCACACCTGTGTCCCGCTCTTAATAGATCTCCGATAGCGGCACCTGCACACGTTTCTGATCATTTACTGTTCATCCAGCTTCTTTCTGCCTGGCACGCTGTGTAGTAGAGCCAAAAGCTGAGGATAGCACAGGATTTTAATTTGGTCGAAAATATTCAAAATGATGGCAGTCGTGAGCACAACTTCGTGCAAGACTGCCTTTGTTGGAGTGCGCTTTCATAAAATAAGAGAAAGCCTGGTTGGATACTTTGCTCGAATCCCTGCATCATGTATACGACGTTACGACGTATCACGAAACCCCACGGAGCAGAAAAGCTTCAATTTCATTTCTTCAGTAAAGGGAAGAAAAATGCGTGTCCACCATGCCCCCAGTATAATTTCAAATTATTATTATTATCGAGGGGATTTTACGACCCAAATTGGATCGGTTGAGCGATGTTCAGCTCTACACTCTGGCACCGTGTCACATCCAGTGACCTAAGGTTCAGAGCACTTTGCGAATGATGTGCGCTGTTCCAAGCAGGGCGCTTTTCTGGAGGGTTCCTGTGTGAAGATGGCAGCACTTCAGCTCTCGCAGAGCAGTCTTGAGATTCTTGGACATTGCCCCCAGAGCTCCGATGACCACTGAAACGACGTCCACCTTCATCTGCCACAGCCTCTGGAGCTCGATGGCAAGGTCACGGCACTTCTTCTTCTCCGCTTCCTTGTCGACGATTCTGGAGTCGAAAGGGAGTGAGACGTCGATCAGTTTGGCCGACTTCTCCTGTTTGTCTTTGACGACGATGTCCGGTCGGTTGGCGTGAAGTACTCGATCAGTTTCCATCCGCTTGTCCCAGTAGATTTGCACGGCTTCGTTTTCAA
>LQNS02008753.1:102528-113160 GCA_001587735.2 Parhyale hawaiensis | reverse complement strand
TAACTCACCCATACACTAGCATAGGCCACCCACATCTTCACACTACGTACAGTTCTCTAACTCACCCACACACTAGCATAGGCCACCCACATCTCAACACACTACAGTTGGGTAACTGGACATCTTTCGAAATGAGAAGACTGGCAACAGCAACTGTGCCTTTCTCATCCGTCTCTACAATCTTGAGGACATGACGGATGTAGAGATTAGCACAAATAAAGAGTACAAGAGCACAGTAGAGCAGTTTCTGGGACTTACGACATGCTGGATATCGGGGTCGTGACTGCGGTGCAGGGGATGCTGCAGCAGATCCGGAGAGGGCAGCACAGAGGTCCGGTGCGCAGTGCCCACATTGCACACGATGCTTTCTTTAGATGGCACGTCCGTGTCTCGAGGCGGCAGTAACCGCCGCTCTGATTTGCCACACAAAAACTTCTTTCTCTTCTTCTCCTTGGTCCCTTTCCTGGATGTAATAAGCTTAGACTGATGAGCGGGACGTGTAAACGCGACATCGCTGCAGTCGTTCCTATGAGGCACATCACTTGAGCCAACGATTGTCGAGGAGTTGAGCAATGGCAGTCCAACTGCAAGAGATGAGCTAGTGATGCGATGCTTGTAGGGAGGGAAGCGGCGTGGCTGCGTGGCGATCACAACCCGGGGTTGCACGATGGTACCTTCTCCAATAGCGTCCACGGGCTCAGAATAAACATCTGCAGCAGCATCTCCCGCAACAACGCCGCGCAAGGATCGTTTACCGACTTTAGTTTCCGTTAACGTTTTACTGGACCTATAGCGACCAGCAGATGATCTTCGCCGAGTTTTCAGGCGACGTTTCTTTTTCTTTTGACTAGAGCTGCGGTAAGATTCATTCACTACTTTACCATTGGAAACAGACAATCCTACTATCTTGTCATTGTCTTCTGAACAACAATGTTCTCTAGGGTACAAATCCTCTTCCTCTGTCGCGAGTTTGGACTCGTCAGTCTTGGAATTTTTGCTTCTTCTTGAACTACCATTGCCCGCAGGCATACTGACGTTATGGGCGCTGTTTACCTTGGTCTCAGCAGGCTTAGCAATGCAGCTTGTCGCTTGATCATTAGTGGTACTTGCATGAGGCAGCGTATCAGGTACATGGCGGTACAGCGATGCAGGCAGAGATGCTGCGTCTACAGCAGACGGCAGCACAGAGTCGCACGTGCTAGACTTGAGCGCCTGAACACAGAGCGAACTAGACGAGCGAGCGTGGCTACTCGTGACGCAATTTTGAGACGGAATGTCGGTAGGAGTAGCCAGAGACTGCGGACGAGTAGAGGACGGAAGAGAGTTATTAGACCTTCGCACATCACAGCCACCTGATGATGTATGAGCATTTTCACAATGAGAAACAACATTGCCACTAGTCTTAGAAATAGTGTAGCAGGTGCTAGGGTCAATATCACTGCAGTGTCTGTAACTTCTTCTAATCCATGCACCAGCTTCAGGACTGCAGCCACCTGCATGAAACTTACAGCCGTGCATAGGTAGTGTATTATATCTCCACAGTCCTTTATTTGTGGCTCGTATTCTGCAAGAGTGAGCCACGTTATTATCAAGGTCTAAATTATTGCAAGAATTTCTGGGCAGAGCTGCATTGTCTCCACATAAACAATGATTGCATTTGCACGAAACATCTTTTTCAGGGATGTATCCATCATCCGAGTGAATACGACATTCCAATGGAAGGCTTTTATTAAAGTATGAAAAATCTCCAGCTACCGCCGTGCCTGACAAATTACAACTTCCTTGCTCGATATACTGCCGCTCGCTAGTTGTTAGCCTGGCATCAGACACTCGAGGAAGAGATCGACACTTCGCCTCAGTGAGCGCCTGCTGAATCAGAGTCTCCGAGAGCAGTGATGCATAATTATTGATATGGCAGCCTAACAATAAGCTCTTTGCATAGACTCTATCGTCATCAGGCCGTCCTCCACCACTAGATGGGTAATATGGCTTCACTCTAGTCACTCCAGTACTTGGGAGTGTCGACAGCACAGAAGAAGGTTGTCTGCAAAGTGACTCACTGCAGGTGTCGCTTAATAAGGGCTGTTGCGCCGATATGTTGCACACACCAGCATCCACCTCAGAGCAAGACATATCAGTAATGCTTTGCTCAGTAAGCAAGGGAGAAGTTGGGTCTGCAGCATCATCAAAGCTTTTAGACTCTCGCAGAAGCATGCGGTGTTGTGGTACAAATCGGTCGCTGGAAGCTTCGTCAAACGTTCGTGACGAAGTAAGTTTAAGACCCTTCATAAAATGTGTCGACTCTCGACACAGGGGAAGCAAAAAGGATGGGGGGTGGGGGCGAGTTGGCACTCCTCCTAAGGAATGGTCGACCTTCCCGTCTTCAACTGACTCTGTGCTAAGACATGCCGCAGTAGCAACCGAATTTCGAATTCCCACCACAGCCATCTTGCACGCGTTCCTACTGTAAGGGGTGAAGGCAGACGGTCCAAATACGGATGGCACCGGGGCAGTGAGCGCGCCTGAACTGATCTCTGGAGCATACTCTTGAGGGGTGCACACAGGTACAGGGTCGGTGGGAGCGTCGGACTCCAGTGAACCTTGCCACTGGCTGCTGTCGCTGCTGCAGCTGCCACCAGCCATCTGCACACAGAGCAACTTGGTGTTCATATAATAAACAAGTTAATAAATATCAACTCAAGATGAACATTAGCTATCATTTTTACATGATTAGTTTAACCCATTAACGGCGTCATGCGTATCTTGAATAACGTTTGAGGCACGGAGATTTCTGTCATTCGTAGTAGCTAAATGAGTTAACCACCACATCAGCCACAGGGCGATTGTACAGTGATGCTAGGAGGCCAGGAGGCTCAAGTACGATTATCCTATCTCGACATCAGCACTCCTCTGCCACATAGTATAAACTGGCTCAGTGTGTTACTACTGGCGGGGAAATCAGGCGTGAAGCATCTGAAGGGACGAAAAGAGAAGGAGACAGAAGAAAGAAACACCTGTGCGCTATATTGTGGAACAGATGGGGAAGTATATGCAGAGAACCTACTTAACCATACAAACTAACCTCAGCAGGAACTGCGGCCAGCTCCAACATCCCTGCAGAGAAGACACTTGGGACAGTCTTTGGGTTTTTGAGGCCCATATATATTGTGCTGGGAAAACTTGAAATGATCATCATCTCTTTTGCTGCATACGCCAAGATCATCTTATTTTTTATTACTCTCAAAACCGGTGCACTGTTTGGTTTGTTGCATATTTTGAAAACATTCTTAAAAGTTAAAAAAAAAGTTTTGCCAGATTTACATTACCATAGGTATGAAGGCAAATAAAGATGAGTTATGACCAATTTTAAAAAGGAACAAAAAATGTAGCTTACGGCACTTTAAACATTGAAATAAAGAGGATTTAACCCCCATAGCCGCAACTCAGGCGTTTCAACAAAGAAAATACATGTGCGGTATTCAAATACCGCATATTGGGTAGGCGTGGTGGCCACGTGCGCTACTATATGCAGGGAAACAAGGCGCAAAGTCTAGTAGGAGACACTCAAGCGGTCGGCCCCTTTTGTGTCCTTCCACACGAGAGAGACTAGAGATGTGCCGCGTACCAGGTCGGCTATCTCGACCAACAGCCCACCTCACGAGACAGAAAGAGGTAAGTAGAGAACATACCTAACTTTATAAAACTACCCTCGTCAGCAGAAACTGCGGCCAGATGCTACATCGCTTGCGGAGAAGGCACTCGCGGCCCTTGGGGGCGTGATGCCCAAACATACTGTGGCAGGGAAAGGGCGTGACAGAAAAGAATATGCCCCGGAGGGCCGTTGAAATAAAGATGAGTTATGATTCCATAAGGAGCATGTAAAAACAGATATTGACAAGATCAGAGTTCCGTGGTGGAAGTTTGAAATAATTAGAGAAGCATTTTGCTGACTCATTTCCAGCAAAAGAGGATAATAAAAAGAGAATATTCACAGGTCTTGGCGCTTCACGTGCAGTCGCTGCAGCTAGTTGAGCTAAGATGCACAGAGCTGAGCACTACTGGAAGACTTTTAGCTTATACGCTTACCATCACTTACCAATGTTTAATGGCTCATAGTTGAAGCGAACTTTAGGTGGAGACCTCAAACCAATTTCACATGAGGTGGCGGAAACTCAATCGTACATCACAACGTCCCACTCGGCAATTTTAAGGTCTTTAGCCGATACCCTCCTCTACCACTGACCATATATACACTAGGTAGCTAGTAGGTAAACATTTAATAAATGTATATGATTTCCCAAAAGGGATGGAGTTCCTTGCTGTTAAAGGGTAGCTACTTGAATTTTTAGCCACTTCACACCTACCGCACGTATCTATGTGGTGAACTCAACGCTCTTTTCTCAGGTTTCGGACGACATTGACCAGCTTAGATCGACTTTACCGAGCCAATGGAACAAACCCATACATGGACACTTCACTCTCTACCGTTTGCACGTAGATAATATCTGTATTCTGAGGACTTGTGCTATATAAAATTGTGAGATCCAGTTCGGAGGTAGAGGTTTATCAAATTACCTGATTATCAGTGGTGTTGTTTCACACAGGGCCATATGGATTAGTGCAGAGCAGGGGTTCCCCCCAACTATCAATATCTTAGGAGTTTGTGATACGCAAGAGAACGATAGGGCGGCAATAAAGAAAGTTACAAATCTACAGCAGTAAAAATATAACATCGGCAGCTGTCAGAAAGTTTGGGAACAAATGGTTTAGAGCAAAATCTAAAAGTGAACTGGGCCATTTACCATCAGCTAATCACCGCATCAATAACCTAATGAGCTAATACTGGTCAAAAAAGGTAACCTTTTTTGTCAGAGACACAGGAATCACCTGGGTCCTACTACGCTTAAAATACCGTTTGAAGATTTGCAATAGGAAATGGGTGGGGGCTACACAGGTATATAGGCCTATTCCTCACGGCCGTTTTCATAGGATTAGCAGCACCTGAAACATGAGGTTCTGCAAAAATAACACTGACGAATTAGCTACATGAAGCAAACGCTAGAATTTGAAACTGGGACGTGATGGACAATGATGGTGATCAAGGATAAACAAGGAGGAATACATGCAAGTACAGGTAAGAGAATGGCAATAACAATGGCTTTTTGACCAGTGTAATTAGCGACATACGATATGTGTTGAGACATTCATGCAGTGGGGGCGCGTTGATCGAGCCAGTATGTTAGAATCAATAATCTGAGTCATTACATATAATATTCGAGTCAATGTATAAGGGAACATCAGCGCGGGAATATAGGTCACTGTGGTCTTTTTGCAGCTCTTACAGTTGGCTACAAAATTAATTTGTCTCCTTAATTTTTGCAGCGTAATGATTTTTCTTATTGTGACTTCATCAACTATAGCGCTGCAACTCATTTACGGTATGATAACTCAATACATCCCGGGGACACGGAACAAAAAAGAAAAAAAGGCTATAGCTACTGGGATCCCTCCCAAGTTGCAAGTGCATATCAAACTTAAGAGTACACCGAAAGACAGCTTTGGCTCCTCTTTACGAATGGGTATTTTAGTGCGCTTATTGTTCAGTAGTCTATCTAATCTAACGCTGATATGCTCTCCAAGGCGCTACAAATGCTGCCTGTTGTTGTTGTTGTTGTTGGGTTGCTTCCAAGAGGGTGGAACATTGAGCGCCACACTCTCTGACTGCATAAGAGGCAATAACTTGAAGCCTTTTGATCCTGCAGCCCGTCCATGTTGCCACCGCAAGTAAAAACAGTGGGGCCGCGCCTCAGTCAGACAAGAAGTCCTGAAGGGACCAAATAAAGGAGGGCAGCATAAAAGTGGTCAGTTACACTGCACCACTCCTTGCTGCACTTGAGAGAAGTTTTGTAGCACCTCGGTGATAGCGGTCAATGCAGCAAGTTGGGCACCATTGCAGGTTATATTCTCTAGGAAAATGCCTTACAGGACAATTACCCCCTTGTGCAATATCCCTCGTACAAATACCCTTTCGCTTACAAACTAGGGGCAATATCCATTTATGCCATAGCTAAAAACCCATTTGCTTAAAAACCAAGACACATATCTTCAAACAGTGTATTTCCCCGGTTCTTCATATACAGCAAAAATTCAAGCTGCTGGAGGGTTCGGTTAAGTTAGCAATTTAGGGCCAAGTTAGGTCTCATTAGGCTATAGGCTAACTAAGATTAGATTACATCAGACTAGGCAGGCAAGGCGTTGTTTTGCTACAATCGCAATGGGAACAAAACGTGAAATGTCAATTTTACGCTCAAATATATATAGTTAGATTTAGATTATATTAGGTTAGATTGATGACAGGTAATGTTAGGTGAGGCAAGGTTAGGTACGGTTAAGTTTGGTAAGGTTAGGTTTGCTTACATTAGGTTATGTGAGATAAGATTAGGTGATATTAGGCTATGCTTAGTTACGTAAATTTGTGTTTTATCCAAAGTTTCTAATGATACAATGATATATAAATGATACATTTTTTATATCGTAACTAACCGAAATAAGTAACAGAATAGCACTCATACGCATACTATGAAAGGTACTGATTGTAGGGCATAATTGCCATCGGGTTATTTTTCCCCGGGGGGCAGTTGTCCCCCGTGGTAATTCTCCGCAAGGGGTAATCATCCTGGACCCAGGAAAGTGACCTTTGCAAACAAGTAACAACTGCCCCAGCGCTTGGGAGGTGAAGTTTCCAAAATATATTACAAGCTCATTAAGTTCCCGGGCAATTTGGGCGCCATTGGCTCTATAAAGCTCATTCCCCATCCATGTGCATTTCCTTACATAAGGGTTCCACAACCCCAACCTCCAAATGGCTCACACGTCCACAAAGAAGCGGCCGGTGACCAACAAAAAGGGATCCCAGTTTAATCGCTTGGAGTTGACCCAGCATTTCTCGCCTTTTGCGAAATGAACTGGCGACGGGAGTGGAACGGGGAATTCTAACACTACCACTACAGCGATCACAAATGCAGGTCTCCGTGCGCAACAGTAATGGTCTCTAGTCCCTTTCGTCTTATCATCTCTTATGCTAATTTTTCTAACATAATAAATCTGTTCTAAGCTCTAGTTAACTGCCTCCTCCGCTTCCTTGTCAGTTCCATTCTTTCTGTCTCGAGTGCTCTCCGTTGCAAAGCCCTACAAATGGACTGTACGTTTTCATCACTTCAACGAGCAAAGGGCCATATAGGCTATAGGCATACATGGTTACTTCCATAATACTAGCTACTCCACGAAAGCGTTCTCCAGCCGTTCGGAGAAGGGTAACTACCATTGCTGTCTGTAATGCAACTCACTCACAAACCTTTCCTTACAGTGGACGAAACAAGAAAGTGAGACCGAGGGATAGTTTGAAACACGTAGAAGTTCAGGTACTCACGGCAACACGTCTGAAGGCGAGCAGGGACAGGCTGAGCTCTTCATCTGGTGGCTCACACGAGGCAATGCCCGAGTCCTGCGACCCTTGGCAGGGAAGACTGGAAGCCAGCGACACCTGCGGAGAAACTGGAGAGCAGTGGCTGGAAGGACACAGCTGGATTGGAACCACCACAGGAGCATCCGTAGAGGTTGCAACTGACGAGGTGGCTAAGGGTTTGATGATGGGCTGATTAGAGTTGTAATCGATGTTAGGTATCGCCTGGGTAGAGCACATGGTGCCGCAGTATTCTGTTTGACAATTCTTGTCAACAGACACGAGCTTAGCAGCGGAGGGCACCGCTTCCCGCAAGAGATCAGCGGTACGGATATGGAACGGCGCAGGGTCGCTGGAAGCGTTGCCCACACACGCACCAAAGGAGCATTTGTCATGACTAGATGTGCAAGTGTGTGAGGTGCTGCAGGGCTCATTTGGCGTGGGGAGAGCGGCAAGGAGGCAAGAACAGCTTGCGCCATTCAAGTTGGACTCGCAGCTACTCCCGTGTAAGCATTCCGGTGGTGTCCCGGCCACTTGGCTGTACCCACTGTTCCTCTGGCCAGATGAGGGGGCGGTAGAGGCTGTCGGCTGAGTGCCAAGTCCCGGCGAGTGCAACGGAGAGGAACTCATTGGTGCCGTGGCGTAATTTCTGGCAGTCACTTCTTCCAAACGAATGGGAGAGGAATTAGGAGGGGCAGGAAGAGGCGATGCAGGTTCGTCAGTTGAGCTCTGCCGAAAGTCCAAGCGAGTCATGGTCACTTGGGGGCCGTGCCGGGCATGGCTGTCAGCAGGAGCACACAGGGTGTGGTCACGGCACTCCTGCAGCTGCGAGGTCTCATCTGCATACACCTGAGATCGTCGGTGCAGCACCTCGCTTGGAGCACAACTGCTGTGTATCATCGCACCCAGACACTCATCTGCAATGTTACGACGCACCGATTAGGCTGATACTCGCGATATATTCAAGGCGACAGTCGAATGATAGGATGGAACTAATAATACTATGCACAAAGCACATCGCCATGGTCGCAAAAAAAGGTTGATACGATCATATTTAACCGATCAAGCAACTAACCTGACCATAACTATCCAAGAGCTATTTAGTATTTGTAGGTCATGCACATCAAACTCAAATTGGAAACACCGTATATTAAAAAAATCTCAAATACTATAGTGGGGACTAATCGTAAACATATTCTAACGTTTTGGAAATCTTGTCCCACCATGAGAGATTAAATAATGAAAGGAGAAATTGAAGAAAGGCAAATTTATATTGGCTAATCTAACAGGGGCAGAGATGGTTACAGGGTGAAATGTAAAACGTGAATGACCAGGGCAAGTACAGAGAGGCCTAGCGTAAATGCTTGTACAGCCAGGCAATTAGGAAGAAGCAGCCGGATTAAGTCAATGAGCAGAGGCATCAGAGCCAGTACAGTCGGAGGAAAAATCAGTTATGGACTGTGATGAGAGGTACAGCTGTAGTCATTATATTGAGGCTGGGTTTTGCTTTATGGATGTAGAGAAATTCTAAAGTTGTGAGTTCTATTGGGTTTGAGAACTCTATGATGGAGAAGTCTTTCCTGTTAACTGGATGACTGTTTTGTTCTGCATGAAGACGGAGAGCTGAATGGGTAGGTTTGGCAAGGGGTAAACCTGTTCTACTGGATATACGTAAATGTTGATCAATGCAGGCTTTGCAATGCTGCCAATGTATGAAGCATAGCAGCTCCTGTACTGAAATTTATATAAACACTGGACAAAAAAGGCATAGGAGGCTTGTCTTTGAATTTAAAATATGACCAAATGGTAAATGTGTTTTTGCAAGAAAACCAAAAATTTATATGTGGGTAACCTTCGGATAGGAAAGTTCTTAAGAGAGCTGACTGCAGCAACGGTGGCTTTACTGTAGAATGGCAGTGAGTGGAAAAATTTAAATTGTGAACAGTAGGTTTAGTTATACCAGGATCAAATAAATAGTTTGTCCAAAAACAGTTTGCAGTAATGATGTAAGAGGTGATGTGGATAACAAATAAATATATAAAGATATAAACACACGACGGTGTTCATGATATTGTTTGATTGCTATTTTTAACTGTATGAATGATTTCGTCTGAGTATCTTATGAAAGTTTCATTGGTTAAGTCTAGAGATGCGACGCAAAAATTAAAAACATCTCTTTTTTTATATTTTTTTACAAAAAAATCAACAAAAAATATCTATATGACATGGAAATTTTCGTTGTTTTATACTGTATATATTGTGTTTTAAATACTTCGACAAGGAATAGAAACGTTTCTAAATAACCAAATAAAATAGTATAGCTACATCTCTGACGTAGTTTTATACGTACTTAGGACATTTCCCATTACCGTCATGCCATACTTTAAGGGGACTGTCTCGCCAAAAACGTTGCAATTTTCGATGTTTCTTTTTCACTACGCAGTAGCTATAGCTAGCTACATCAGACAAACATGCAGGCGAAGTTTTAGGCAGCCAGTCCAACCCTAAGTGAGTAGAACAGGGGAATGGAGGAGAGGGTGAGCCCCTCATGAGAAGTAGCTATATTTTTCAACTTCAAAAGTTTTTTTTATGATTGGACTGATCTTTAGGAAACTTGGTACACTACAAATATGTGAAATCGAAAATAAATGTAGGTTAGACTCATGTACTTTTTCCAATAAAAAACGAGATATTCAAATTAAACGGGGAAAAAAAAAGGAAAAGTACAGGAGTCAAACCCATATTTTTATCCGATTTTACATGTCTGTACCAAGTTTTATGAAAATCGGTACAAAAATAAACTTTTTCAAGACTGTGGGAGTGGCCTAACTTGTAAATTTATTAGCTAACTATCTAAGACCTTGAAGTTATCTCTTCTACTATTGGGCCGATCCTCATGAAACTTGGTACAGATATGTAAAATAAAAAAAAATGTGGGTTAGACTCCTGGGTTAATATTAGTCTTATTTTCCACGCGAGTTAGAGGATAAGAAAGTGATTTCTAGCATAATTGAGGCATGCTGAAAACAAAAATGAAATCAATTTTTTGTGGAAGTTAGGCAAACCAAGCCTACGCCTCACCTAACCTGCCGATATTATGAAGGGATTTACGCCTAACTACCCGACAGTACGGCCAAAAGAGGGGTGAATCTGACGGTTTTATGCCTAAT
>LQNS02008753.1:63047-74404 GCA_001587735.2 Parhyale hawaiensis | reverse complement strand
TCTTGACATGTTTTGCTGTAAGAAGAGGAGTTTTGCGAGGAGTGTAAGAATGAATGCCAGTACGGTTCAATTCCCTAACAATAGTTTTCTTGCTGACATGCAGTCCCTGAGACGCCATTTCACTCTGAAGGTCAGCATGTCACCAGCAGTCACCTTACGTAGCATGTAGCCCCGAGGACGACCCATGATCTTACGCGGAGCTCCAGCTCTTGGCAGGTTGGAGACTGCCCCAGTTACTTGATGCTTGCGGACTATTGCTCCAACCGTTGAAAAAGGAACATTGGCACGCTCTGCTATTACTCTATAAGTTAATCCCTCACTACGAAGATGAATTATCCGTTTACGAGTAGCTTCAGGGATTTTTTTAACTTTGGGCATTGTAGTGAGAGTGAGCGCGACTTCAACGAGGTCTAGAGATGTAATGATTGCGCCGGCTGTGGTTTGTTTACATTGCATTTGTTTCGAGACGTTTCGTGAACGTTCTAGAATAATTTCCAAACTAATTTATTGAAATTATACTGCTAAATATCAAACATTCACGATCATATTTATTTTGGTCAAATACTTTTGTCCCTCATTACTTTTACTTGTGTTAAATTTTCTTGTTATATGGGCACATTTGACTTTTCTGTTTAAATATTCTATTATATAAATGTTATATAAACTTCCTGTATTACGGCAGTCCCTAAAATTTTTAAAATACATAAACAATAGAGTTGTGCAAAAACTTATGTCTAGGCACTGTATATGTGTGTGTGAGATAGGTCGTTTAATTTAATTGGTTAATTAATTGCTGCGTAATTAATTGATTGCCGTGGCATAAACAAAATAATTAACACAATTTCGTACCAAAATATTTCTATCACAAATGATTGCTCAGTTGGGAAACGGACTGGGGATGAATCTTTGACGAACTTTAGTACTCAACTGTTTGGCAAAAAGCGACAGATATTAACGAGCCAACCACAGCAGAGGGCAGCAAGGGAGATCTCAGCTGCCTCCATAACTCACAAAACACAAGGGAGACGATATCACGTATCAGGTTCACTATGTGATGCTACGCTCCAATGAACAGTGACAATTGACTTGTAGCTGATTTTAGGACTAAGGAAACTCGAGTAGAGAAACAGGTGGCCCACCAAAAGTATCTCTTACATAAAAGGTCATGCGCAGGCCAGGTTTTTTAGACAGCTTTGGTTAGAAATTGTTTAGAACCAGAAAGATGCAGACGTGAACCAAGGCTAGGATTACACTGGTCGCAAAACAAATGGTGCATGAAAGGAACAACGAAGCTGCTTGTAACTTCAATTTTAGTGAGAGGTCTATGTTTTTAGTTTTTATTAGTTCTCTTCGTGGCTTAGAAGCGAGAGACAGCTCATTGTAGGTGGAGATTTTGAAATCAGGACGCAACTAATGAGGGCTAGACTACATAGTGGGGCAGCCTCTTAAAAATGGCATTGGCTGGAGCAAGAGGAAGGTTGGTCCAAATATATACTTAAGTGTGGATTTGAAGGGGATGAGCCGAGGGAAGCGAAACTCGGGATGTTAAAATACGATTGATTAGGGCAAATTTTGGGTGGATACGAATGATAACGTTCAACTGGGATTGGGAAAGGGTTTTTTCGGGTATTAAGGCTTGATGCTCGTCTTGGCACCTACTATCAACTCCGGTCCTTGCGCACCCAGCTGAACTGGTAATATACAATGTGGTGTGAAATTAGTTGAAACAGAGCACTTCCCGGTCTTGGGTGATGTGCTGTGCTTTACTCCAACGCCTAGTCAAGGCGTCTGCGAGTCATCGATGTCACTGATACGCCATCAGATTCATCAGTTAATTTGGGGAATAATTGCAAGATCTAGCATGGCCGCCTTATAAAAACTTCCATCGATAGCGGTCAATTTCATGGGATCAGCGAGCCGGTCGCCTGGCTTCCAGTGGGCACCACGAGTGACGTCGTCAATAATGTGAATTAGCTATACTTCTTCAACGTCGAGGTTCGGGTCATCTTCGGGAAATAATTACCCGTTGTTTTATCCACAGGCTACGTATTTCATCGAAAGCAGCCGGATACAGTTAACCTTCAACATGGTCCACGTTTATTGATAAATATGCTTCGTCAATATATCAAAGCCACGAACCTTGGCAGTATACATCATCAGGGAACGTTGTATACTTTTGACGAGAAGCGGACAGCTCCTGTATCATCGTTAGAATAAGTGGGTGGCTACGATGTGTTAAAAAATGTTGCAAGCCTGCACGAGAAGTCGCAGTACCTATCGTATTGTTTATCAAACGAACCTTCGCTGTTTACATCATCAGGGAAAATACTGTAGCCTATACTTTTGACGAGCGTTATGGCAATAGCTCATAGAGTGCCGGGGCGAATGTTCCGGTGTCTCTTAGGGAATGGGCCTATTGGTTCGTCTACTGCTGCCTATCCAATCTAATAATCTCCTGCATCATCGTTTGAAGAATTGGATAAGATGGACAGTGGGGAATTTGGGAGCGTGCAAAGTTGGAAAACGTGTTTACTGCAGCAGAAATTAAATGAAATTTTAGTTTTTAACGTGAAAAAAAAAATTGAAAAGGTATTATTGCCTCTAAAAAAGGCTAGCGAGTAAGAGTTGGGATGGACTAAGATGTGCTTAGCCGGTGCACAAATTTATAATAAACAGGGTAAGGCGACGCTAATTGTGTCAATATGTGAACTGCGTAACAATGTTTATGACCTGCTTGGTTTGCGATGAAATACTGACCACATCGTAAAATGGATTAAGGCTCATTAATTAAGCAGCGTCTTCCTTTGAATTATCGCCAAAATAAATGTCAGCCAGTGCAAATTGCACGGTATGGTCATCAGCTGTGCAACGCTACGTTACTATATATTAGAAATAATTTCGATCAAGCAGTATAATTTGAATTTCGCTTCCGACGCTTGGTTTGCGTAAAATATCGAGCTTGATTTGTGTGTCATCCTTGTGGATTATCTTCGAATATTTGCCATCGTTTAATGCACGGTAAAATTACGTCTTGAACTAGGCACCCGTATGTTCAAATGTAAAGTAATCTTGTCAAACTTCGATCAAGACGTGCGTGAGATGTGTTTTTTAACCAGAACCTCCCAAAGCCGCATGGTGTAAAATTATAAATATTCCATCGTGATCGGTTGAGGCACTGTTTTCATTTTCTCACGGTACAATTTATAGCGATGGGTGATATCTATATACGAATTTTTTTTGTTAATAATAATTTCGCGAGTGTTTGATTTTGGTACGTAGATTATGATCTATTTGAATTTCATTATGACGTCTCTTTCCATCACCCGCTGTCTTTATAGTGTCAAGCGAATTTAAATATGTGCTATAGATATTCTCGCTGCGAATCATTTACGTGTTCCATCGATATTCTCCTTGCTTCTTTTATATACTGTGATGTTTGTTACAATAAATTGTTGATTGCACATCGTGTGTTTCATTAACTTTCCACAAGAGCAGAACACGCATCGACTTAAGTAAAGATATTTGACTCACCATTGATATATATTGATTTTATTCATTCGTCAATCTACAGAGCTGTAATTGCATTATTGTTTTCATTATTTTGATTATTTGTTATGATCTTGTGGGGGAGGTTCGCCTCCCAAAAATTATGGCGTCATGCATATTTCATTTCATTTGATTAATATATATTCACAGTCCAATCAACCACGTATAAACATATATATATAGCTATATAAGATAGCACTTACAATGTATTCACCGTAACAGCGTGAGACGATCGCCTGCGGTAGGGGACACATTCAACGCCGTCATTTTATATGACCAGCTTACTCTCATTTTTTTTGGCATTTTTCATATCTTAGTCTTAGACTGCATGAAAAAATTATTTTCATGACTCAACTCCTTCTGCCTCTTTTTGGGTGGACAGACAACAAACTTCATCAATGTCATTTTTGATGGCCAGCTAATTCCAACTTTTTTTTGGCATTAGTCACATCCAGGTCAACACAACAGACTCCCAGCAATAAATTATGAATATTGCTCAACTCCTTCAACCACTTCTCGGGTGGACAGACAAATATATATATAGTGATGGTAGTGTCACTGGGGCGATACCTTAAAATATTCCATAAATTACAGGGCGACATCCAACTTTCAAGGCGACAACTTAATGTGCCCGCTATGTTGTACACATCTGAAATCGCCTTCGTAAACTCAAGTACATAAAGAAAAACACTCTACGGGCCGGTTCCCGTCTTCTCGATAGTACACGCGCGCTTTGCTGCTGCCACCCACGACCACCCTAACCCTAGTACAGAGCCCCCTCAACAATGAATTGTCCTGTGTCAGGTTAGGTAAGGCCAAGACTGGTTCTGCTAACGTCCCAATGTGCGTTTATTATTTAGCGTCAATTTTTGATTGGCTAGAAAATGAGCTTTCGTTACTAAGCGTCAATCTTTGATTGGCCCAGCAATGAGCTCCTGTTACCTAGCGCCAATCTTTGATTGGCCGCACAGTTGTTCGTGACGTCATTAGAACGCTAGCAGAACCAGTCCTGGCCCTTACCTAACCTTTCACAAGCCAATTCATTGCTGGATAGCTTCCTTGTGTCGCCCTAGTGAGCGACGGTTTGCTATTGTCGCCCTAACATCACAAGCCTCACTTTATACATATATATATACTTGAATATTCAACGAAAACATCACCTCTCTAGCTCACTTCGTTTGCAGGTGATAAAAATCGTCAAAGGATTTCCATCCTCACAATAACTCTCCCAAAGCAAGGGTGAACAGTGTTTCCCACTGATCTCCATTGTATCAAGTAGCTTTAGTCGGATATGGTGTCATACAGCTGTGATGAGCACAGCTATATCCGTAAACTATACAAATACTGGCTGTTGCTGCAGCGATGAGATAGCAGGATGATAAATCTAAAATTTACAAACAGTACGATACATCCAGACAGGTTCACGGATATCATCGAGCAACCCAATACCAGTGCTGACAAGTACCAGCTTGTAACTGTAACTTGTTCGATTGGCTGGTGAGGGTTATTTCGAAGCCAAATATGAGCAAGATACAGAACTTGTCAGTCGGTTTGCAGAAAAAAAGTAGGTAACACAAATGCCTCCCTGGGCCAGACGCTCACACACGATAGGTCGATATGTATGTAGCTTATTTGTTAAATAACTCTAGAAAGTAAGAGCTGAACGCAAATACTTGAAAGCTCGGCTTACACTCTAGACGATTATTAGTAGCTACACACAGAAATATCGTTGTTAGCCATTAAGCAAAATTAGTTAACTGTAAACTACCTTGTAGTTTGAATTTGCGTCGATGCACATTGTCGTTTGTGATGAACAACAGCGTTGTGATGAACAACAGTGTCGTTTACGATTATTTATTATCGTTTTGTAGCCAAAATATTACTCCGTTAGTGATAAGAAACCAGGTGTTTTTTTATCATAAGAACATACATTTCTGCGTGTAGTGTGTATTATAGACACACTAGCTTCCTACTAATTATTCATTGTGGGAAAGTAACGGAGAGAGAATTACGTTTCTATACATATAGGGTGCGGCAGAAGTTACTAAAATAATTTTCAAATTAAAATCAAGATCACTTGATCTTAGAATTATGAACTAATAACTAACTATTTAGTACATTTTCGAGTGGGTTATTTCTAGAGAAGTTTTATAACATTGGAGAAATGAGTATACGTTAGGTCATTGCTGAACTTATCAACAGCAGAATATCCAAGTAAAATCTATATTATACTTCTGCTTGAGGCTCCAACCGTACATGTGTCTGTACGTTAAGCTTTTCAGTATTAGCGTATGCTTCAACTTGCAAGAAGCACCGATTTTCGCACAAAGGAAGTTCAACCATAGCTGTCTCCTTTTCGCTCGCTCTTGAAGAAATTTTCAGTCAGTTTCGAAGCAGAGATATGAAGTTCATTTTACACGTATCATACATACAGCACCAATTTTCATATCTTGTAATATTTACTTTACTGGGGTTGCACAATGATCCAAAGGGCCAAAGCTTCCCAGGCTATATTAAGCCGACTTCTTCTCACTTCCGCTCCACCTATATTTTTAAGCTCCGCATATCAGCGGTTATCGATCATGCTTGAGTGCATTCATGATGATCTCTTTGGCTGTGATTTTTCTCCCCCTTCTTTCTTCTTTTTTTTTTTTTCTTTCGTATTCCATTTTTTCTCCTTTTGTTTCCCCAGTCCTCTGCATCCTACTAACATAAGGGCATTAACTCATAGAGGGCCGGGGCGTAAGTTCCGGTGTCTCTTTGGGAATGGGCCTCTTGGTTCGTCTACTGCCGCCTATCTAATCTAAATATATGAAAATTCGTAGCCAGGATAAAATGCACGAGCTGTTCTGGACTGCTTCATTCTACAGCATTTTTGAAGTGAAATTGAAGCGCGATGTTTATTATAATATAGACATCACTTAAACTGACACAAAAAGTGCCTTCGGTGACACGAATCAATCTTTAAGAATGGGCCGAGTTTTCTATTTTGTAGAAAAGCTATTGCAAATGAAGTGTGAAGCAGCCACGGGTCCAGCAATAGAATTGAAATGATTAAATGCCCCGATGAAAAATGGAAATACTAAAAATGTAAAAGTCTAAATAATGTTAACTTCAAACGATGAGAAACAAGGGTTAGTGAAGACGCGTAAATATAGAAGACATTCATTGAGAAAAGTATCTCGGAAGAGTGAGATTGCTGTATTCGTTTTTATGCTGTCCCTATGTCTGTATCATGATATGCAAGGGTGAAAATTTTACAGATAAAACATCTGCGAGATCCACCGGTGATAATCAGAGTGTTTAGATAGGTTGGTTGTGTAGGGTTACTTAACCCGTTAAGGATCACTACCTAAAAAAGGATTAATTTGATGCATTCTTTATTATAAAACACTTCGTTTTTGGAGTAATACAAGACATATTTATAGAAGAACATTTTTCATGAAACTCATTAGTATTGTTGATATATATCAAAATTGAAGCATCCCGAACAGGATAGCCTACTTGTATCAATTCAATAGTACTAGAAGTATCCCATAAGGGATACTTGTGCGTTGTATAACTTGGATGTCACAATGAGCAACAATTAGACTGAATTACCTCAAGTGCTAGATGCTGAGTAGCACCAAAACCACAGACAAATGCTCAATGACAACCTCACCTTAGCCAGTTTTGTGAGGTACCTACTGAGGGGAAACGCACTCGTATGGCTTACAGAGGCAAGTGACGAGTTTGGGACGAGAGTATAACAACCGCCAAGAATTTTTCTAGAGCTTGGTCACTAACTTTTTGTGCAAAAGCCTGTCTGCTATCTTGTGGAACAATCTGAATATGACGTCATTGAGTAGCCCGAACGGGATACTTGTGTGCTAAAGGGTTAAGATAGACGGGCTACGACTTGCTATAGACGGCCTACGTTAAGCCCACTGCATACGAGCTACGTTGAACCCGCTGCATATACCTACGAGTCAAAACACGGAAGCGCTTCACGCTTTGGAACAGATGTTTCTATGCACGTGATACCGGTTGATTCTATCAAGACACATAGATTCAAAATATGTACAGTTTTGAATTGAAACTCAATAGAAATTCAGAGAGAGATTCGAAACTGAGCAAGTGGTCCTCGCTGTTGCGAAATCGCTGCTGCGGCTCGGAGTTTATGCAATTTTTGAATATAATAAAATTAAACAAGTCGAAACTGCATCCACGGCAGCGTAATGTCAAGGGTAGGGAGAAAGATTTCCATGTTCCGACTCTAATTCGCAGCAGACTTGAGGTTAGACCCAGTTCGTAAGGATTAATGGACAGGTGCTATTTAGCCTATGGGGTAGGTCAGCTTAGGTTGAGAGGCTGCATTAGATCGAATTAAAGGGAGTTATAATAGCGTAACTCAGGATTGCTAGAAGATGAAAACATTAACTAACCATGGGTTTCACACGGGTTCAGCAAGTATAATTAAATAGCCTAACGTGAAATAATCCACAATTTGCGACACGGTGAGCAGATTCAATTAAATTGGTAGCTATTGTCAAAGAACGTCCCAAAAAATGAACGCCCGCGTTCAGCTCCTCCCTCCCTCCCCAGTAACAAAAGTTGAGTGTTAGAGAACCCGGGTAAATCCAAATCAAAAATTATTATTATTACATATTTTGGTTAACGTCCGCACCCGCAACTGAGGCGTTTCAACAAAGAAACTACTTGTGCAGCACCTATGCAAATACCGCATAATGGGTAGGCGCGACCATGTGCGCCACTACGGGCAGGGAAATAAGGCGCAAAGTATAGTAGGAGACACGCAAGTGGTCGGCCCCTTTTGTGTCCTTCTACACGAGAGAGACTAGAGATGTCCCGCGTACCAGGTCGGCTATCTCGATCGACAGCCCACCTCACGGGACAGAAAGAGGAGAGTCGAGAACCTAACTTTACAAAACTAACCTCGTCAGCAGGAACTACGGAAGATGCAACATCTCCTGCGGAAAAGGCACTCGGGAACCTTGGGTGCGTGATGCCCAAATATACAGTGCCGGCAAAAAATCTTTACACTTCAACGGCAAGACACGAGAAATGGGAGTTAGTATTTCGTTTGCCCTACCTGACATAGTAAAGCGAGAAGATGTTAGTGATGATGCATTCCCTCCGCCCACTCATAGCAAACATCCATCACCCAGCTAACCCTCAGCGAGGGCTGTGTGCTGCTGCAGTGAGGTTGATATTGGGTCGTTCTTGCTGACGTGTTATTCTTTTTTCTTATAAGTTAGAAGTAATATAACTTAACATCTTTTCGTTTCAGCACGACTACGTCTTTTCGTTTCAGCACGACTACCAACGTCTTTTCGTTTCAGCACAACTACGGCTTTTCATAAGCGTTAAAAAAGAAGTGTCGTCACACTAATTTTCCCATGTTCTTGGCCTCCAACCCCCGCCCCCCCCTTCCCACTGGAGGTCAGTGGAAGTTGGGGAAAAAGGAAAGCAGCAAAATCGGCACAGACGCCTCGACCGCTAAGCTTATACAACGGTCACTTCTGCGACAGCCTCCTGGGGGCGTGACACCCCAAAATATGAGCTACAGGAACCCGACTACCCCGCCCCTGTAGTCTGGCGGTTCTTACAATGGATTCGGTGATTCAGCGACAGGAGTTAGAAAAAGGTGCATCAACATACACAATGTGAAAGCAACAAGAAAATCTTCAGCCCTAGTTTGTGTCACGACTCCTTCACTATATTTTCAAACGACTCCTGTACGTTGCTTCATGAAGTGCGCCAAGTTCAATATGCTTCCCATCGATTTTCGCAAGACTCAAGTTTAACGCCTCGTGGCGTAAGACCATCACCCGCGGTAGGAGCAAATTTTAACGCCGTCATTTTTGATGGCCGGCTTATCCTAGTTCTTTGGTGTGGTCAAATCGAGGATAGCCCACCAGACTCCATGCAAAAAATCATGAACATAGCTCAACTCCTTCTACCTGTTTTGGGTGGAGAGCAAATTTCATCGCCGTAATTTTTTATGGCCAGCAAAATCCAAATTTTTTTTACAGGGGCCACATCGAGGCCAGCCCACCAGACTCCTTGCAAAAAAAAAAAAAAACATGAACATAGCTCAACTCGTTCTACCTTTTTTAGGCGGTGAGCAAATTTCACCGTCCTCATTTTTATGGCCAGCTAATCCTAGTTTTTTGGCATGGGTCACATCGATGGCAACTCACAAGACTTCCTGAAATATCATGAACATACCTCAACTCCTTCTACCTGTTTTTGGGAGTTTGGGCGGAGAGCACACTCCTTCGCCGTCATTTTTTATGGCCAGCTAGGTCCAGTTTTTTACATAGGTCACCTCTAGGTCAACCCACCAAAATCCACAAAAAAAATTATGAAGATTGCTCAACTCCTTCGACCACTTTTGGGGTGGACAGACATACAAATATGTATATATTTATATATATACTTAAATCTTCAACAAGAACATTATCAGCTCTCTCAACTTGGTTCACGGGTGATAAATACCAGAACCATCCTTTCAATGGAACTTAAATTCCCAAGCCCACAGCTGGTTTTTTTTTTTTCTTTGGTCGAACAATCAGTTGTTTTACTAGTAGGTATCTGGGACACGCTTTTAGCGGCCAAGAATAAGAATTCGTGCATATATATAAAAGCAAAGCTTCATACTAAGCTTTTAGCGAGCCAGATTGAACCTAAGTTTAGACTGCATAATTATTCAATGCTTAATAAGTTAATTCTACAGGAACCGCACGAGTATCATTGACAATGCTGTTTTGCGGTGTTATTCGGTCCAGAGGACAGGCCGGTGTGATAACCTTCAATTTCCTTCTTTTTAAAGCTACGAACAAAAGCCAACTTCATTAATTTTATGCTGCGCTAAAGTCATTTATCCATCGCCCGCTTCAGTTTACATTCGGAAAACAATTTTCACAGACAAAAATTAGCACGAACTGCTTCAACATATTTTAAATTTGAAAAAAAAAAATATATTGTTATAGTCAGGAAGATTAAGCCTCCATTTCCGAGCAGATCGATATCACAGAGAAAAGAGCAAGGGACATATCTAGTACGCCGATAGAAACGGGAAACCCATGCGCGAAGGTGTTCCCACACAGGATCAACGTGCATGGGAACAGCAAGTTGGAAAAGAAGAGGAAGAACAGAATAAAGCATGAGCAAGTAGGAGTATGAAATCGGGAAAGAAGTGGGCACGAAAGACCGACGTTCCGAAGGCCCAGCTAATGGCTAAGGTAACCTATACACGAGCTCCCTGGATTCGCCACGCCCTATAACATAGGATGGGCGAACCTAAACTAACCTAACCCTATGGCTTCTCCTATGCCCATGAGGGGTGAAAAAATATATTACCTTCTTTGAAATCACGAAGGGAAGGCTAAATACACGCAGGGAATTTCCGGGCTTCTGTAATTCCAATAAGATTCGAAACAACTGCTACAACGACGCATCCTATGCTTCCCGACAATGCATAAACAAGAGGGCCAAAAGACCAAGACGAAGAGCCTGTGAAGGCTACAGCCAGACAGAAGCCAGGGCGCGCGGTCAAGACGGTGCGGGCTGAGGTCAGACCTGCATTGCCCAGGCAAACAGCAGGTGGGCGGTTTATGGAGATCACGCACGCGAGATGGACATAAGCGGTTTGAGTCATCAGCAACTGACGCATCCAGGTAGCTTAGAGGGCAGTCCAGGGTAAAAACCTGCGTCACGAATATAGGGCAGTGAGAACACTGGTATGGGTACAGAGCGGCGGTGGCAGAAACTTTGGATACTTTTGCGAGGTGTTCCAAAACTAATGT
>LQNS02008753.1:23008-44982 GCA_001587735.2 Parhyale hawaiensis | reverse complement strand
GGCTGCAGGGGTAAACACAGTCCCCACCGCACAATCAGACCCCCGCATCGCGGGCTGCAGTAGTAAAGACTGTTCCCACAGCACAATCATACCAGCGCATCACGGGCTGCAGGTGTAAACACCGTCCCCAGCGCACAATCAGACCAGCGCATCACGGGCTGCAGGGGTAAACACCGTCCCCAGCGCACAATCATACCAGCGCATCACGGGCTGCAGGGGTAAACACCGTCCCCAGCGCAAAATCAGACCAGCGCATCACGGGCTGCAGGGGTAAACACCGTCCCCAGCGCACAATCAGACCAGCGCATCGCGGGCTGCAGGGGTAAACACAGTCCCCACCGCACTATCAGACCACCGCATCGCGGGCTGCAGTAGTAAAGACTGTTCCCACAGCACAATCATACCAGCGCATCACGGGTTGCAGGGGTAAACACCATCCCCAGCGCACAATCATACCAGCGCATCACGGGCTGCAGGGGTAAACAACGTCCCCGGCGCACCATCATACCAGCGCATCACGGGCTGCAGGGGTAAACACCGTCCCCAGCGCACCATCATACCAGCGCATCACGGGCTGCAGGGGTAAACACCGTCCCCAGCGCACCATCATACCAGCGCATCACGGGCTGCAGGGGTAAACACCATCCCCAGCGCACAATCATACCAGCGTATCACGGGCTGCAGGGGTAAACACCGTCCCCAGCGCACCATCATACCAGCGCATCACGGGCTGCAGGGGTAAACACCGTCCCCAGCGCACAATCATACCAGCGCATCACGAGCTGCAGGGGTAAACACCGTCCCCAGCGCACGATCAGACCAGCGCATCACGGGCTGCAGGGGTAAACACCGTCCCCCCCGCACAATCAGACCAGTGCATCACGGGCTGCAGGGGTAAACACAGTCCCCAGCGCACAATCAGACCACAATTACGCAGGATCAATGCAGGTCAGGCCGGACGGACGGGCCGCAGAGCCCGCACACACACACACAGCGGCCAGCGACACAGGTAAGCACCACATGTCAGTGTCCTCCCTCGCTCTGCTTCGGGTCACATCTACGGCCACCACGCGCTTTCAATATCACCAGCAATGCTAATAATTAAACTCACAGGGACACACAATTCCGAGAAACACTTATGATAATAAGTGCTTATGGTGAGTAGTCTTGTCGTCATCAACGCAAACGGTGCACGCAGCAACAGAGCACCAGGCAGTACAGTGCAGCATCAATGCGCTGCCTAACTGGAGCTACTGATAGATTTTAAGGCAGCTTTCGTGGAAGGAGATAGTCTCCTATATTCTCATTACTTCATCACTGCAGGTCAAAATCGTACAGAATAACAATAACGAGAAGCCTATTGGAAGCTAGAAATACCTTCGTAGCGAGCTATTTTACAACCTGTATCGTTCACAACTATGAGATATTTAGTCTCAAAAACATTGGCTTAGGTTAATTGAGGAACCAAAGAACCTAAAACTACATGAAACACTCCTGTTATATTTACTAATCATATCCATCAAGGGATATTCTGTTTCCGTTGAATTAGTCACTTTGTCTCTCATCATGACAACTCAAAAAGTTAAGGGTGGATTTTTACATAATTAACAGGGATTTCTAGGCATGTTAGGAGAAAGAGATGATCAAACTTATGGTGAAGATTGGTTCTATCCGTTTGTTTGTCTGCCTCTCTTTGTTAATACCATAACTCAAAAAAGTTGAAGACGGATTTTCATGAAATTTACACCAGTTGTTAGGTATATTACGAAGAGTAAACCACCAGATTTTGGTGACGATCTGTTTGTTTGTCTGAGTTTATGTTTGTTAGCAAAATAACTCAAAACGCTCTGAACGGATCTTTATGACATTTACCTACAGGAATTGCTACAAACTTTGAAAGTTATATATGATCAACTTTCGGTGATGATCGGTCCGTTTGTGTGTTTGACTGGTGTCTGTCAAAATGTCTATCAGAACATAACTCATGAGCTTACGGACGGATCTGCAAGAAAATTACAGAACCGTGCAGTAGCTACTGACAATAGGCATAAATGACTAGACTTTGGTGCTGATCAAAGAAGGAACCATACTTTCAACACCAATTCAATAATATGAGACACAGCAGCACCGCAGTGATCAGTGACACGAGACACAGCAGCACCGCAGTGATCAGTACATGAGACACAGCAGCACCGCAGTGAGCAGTAACATGAGACACAGCAGCACCGCAGTGATCAGTACATGAGACACAGCAGTACCGCAGTGATCAGTACATGAGACACAGCAGCACCGCAGTGATCAGTGACATGAGACACAGCAGCACCGCAGTGATCAGTAACATGAGACACAGCAGCACCGCAGTGATCAGTAACACGAGACACAGCAGCACCGCAGTGATCAGTAACATGAGACACAGCAGCACCGCAGTGATCAGTATAATTGCTCTGGAGCTGTTTGTTATTTGTTCGTAATCAACGGTCAGAAGCAAAACTTTGGCTGTAGAGTTAGCTTCATTCGATACACATATAGGCAGGGATGTTTCACACCCTCCACCAGTAGTTGCAGCTCAAGTCCACCTAAACCTGCCAAAAAAGACTATAATGGAACTAAAAATTTCTCCCGCCACAGGCCCATTTTCCCTAACACTGTAAAGTATATATAACTCTAGTCCACTGGATAACCAACACAAACCAATTAAACCCACTCTAATCTTATTATCATGACATGTATTTTACACTCTTCTCCGAGACGGAACAAACGGCGTTTAGGGACCTTGAGAACTAACGTTCTAAAAGCGACCCAAGGCGAGGATAAATGAGCAGAAAATATCAGGAGAGACTTCTAATGTTAGAGAACAGGGAGCACTGGCGAGAAGGGAGAGAAAAGAGCTGATCAATAAAGAGAGGAGATGAAGAAAAAGCAGTAAAAAGCAGTGGGCAGAGGTGCAGATGAGGGGCTGCAGCACCATGGCTGAAGCTATAAGCCGCGGGTACACGCCACATATTACTGGCCTAGCAAACAGCACAACATAGCGCCCTAGCAATAGTTCGTCTGTACAGGCAGGCACGTCAGTGTACACAGCCCTTTGTCTGCCACAAGAACACGGGCAACATAGTGGCAATTTTGCATGGCAGAAGAGTCTGCTCGTGCGCCCATCAGGGATTGAAGAAAAACTGTTTATTTTCCATAGTACAAAAGAATTAACGGGTAGCGTCAGCCGGGGTGAGTTGAGACGCCCGACCGGACGGGATGAGCTGAAACAAAGAAAAATCTAAAAAAAATAGGCTTGCGTTTATTTTCTCCGCATCTTTTTTGTTTCAACTCACCCCGTCCGGCCGGGCGTCTGATCTCACTCCGATCGACGCTACCAGTTGTCATACGTGAGTTCAAGCTCATGTTACTACAGCAATGGTTCTCTAAGAAAGTAGAAAGGGGCTTATATTTTGCAAAGAAAAAATGACGGAAAAAAATCAGCAGGAGAATGAGAAAAACAATGATAGTGGAGCGGATAAACACAACAATTGTGCACTTTGAGAAGAAAGCAAGATATTTCTACTAGTGTTAGTTCACAGTATGAACTTTCATTTTAAATTTTGAGATAAGTTGGATTTGACCTCTGGAGGCCGATTAAGGTCAATATGACCTTATTTACCAAAAAGAGCATGGATTTACCTGGCGTCGTAGCAATACAGCTGATGCCATTGAAAAACATTGCATGTAAACTTTCAGGTATTTTGCTCCGCAAGCTAATGTTACAAATATTGGACAGTTCTGACATACCCAAAATGAAGTCGGTAACCTCTTTACAGTAATGATTACCTATCTCTGAACACAAACTCACAACACATAGCTAGCTAAATCATTTTTGAAGCGTGGAAGCACACTTTGGAATACCTTTAGTAAAAGGTAAAGTTATCGCGACCGCACACTCTAACTAGGAAATCCACATGCACTAGATCGTGTTACGGATTAATATTGACTAGAACCCCAAGACGTGCACGGCTGCAGTCGATCCCTAATTATCTGAGCTAAGGCCTGTGATACCTTGATGATGGAAGGCAACAACTTCAGTAAAACGTAACGCCGCCTCGACCCATTAGGGTCCAAGCAAGAGCACGGCTGCAATCAAACACAGATTAACTGAGCTATAACATCAGAAATTGAAGACAACTGTGACCTCTGACAGTCCCATTTTTCGTTAGAGTCAGCGGCCCCGGTTAGAGTGAATGCCACATAGGATGGTGCCGCAAGCAGAGCATCGCAAAAATTCACGCGCCTGGCGGGTAGGCGAACTAAGGAACCACAGCATGCAAGCCAAGTGGATTAACGATCTGCATCTCCTGAAATTTCCGTCGCTGCCCAGGAACTGGACCATGAGCGCAGCAATCTCTTGAGCAGAAGCGCAGTGCAGTGCGCTTAAGTACTGCCTCAGTGCCCCTGCAGCGTGCGATGTGCCCATTCTAGCAGGTAGGTACAGCGAAGCAGCTCCTGGCAGAATGTTTCCATTACTGCTGCTGGGAGAGCTGTCCACAGAAGAAGGTGTCATGCAAGCACGTCTCTTGTCCAGCCCGTCAGGTTGGTTGACGGAGCACAGGTTCTGAAACCAGCGACCCAGGACGTCTAGAAGCTTGTCTCTAGGGTCAACGCAAAACGAATATGTACGGACAACCATCTGAAGCATTGAGTGTTCATCCAAGGCATGAACAGCGCCAGGGACTTCACGTACAGCTGAAACTTCCCTTAGTTACGAGATCTGACGAGTCGTATTACTAGAAGCTCAAATGATGCGGTCTTCAGCCAGCAGTCAAAGTGTACTCTATCTTTGGATCGTTGTGAGCATCATGCTTCAAAAGGCTTTTGAATGATATCTGAACTGGCTGCTGCGAAGACTTCCCAATACGCTTGGCGCAGTGTTATCTACACGTTTGTAACGACCGTATGGCTTGGCCGTGCAGGGTTTTGAGAACATGGCCAGCCCGTATGACGGAATCAGCTATGCCAGAACTGTCCTCAAATGTCTGAAGGGTATCTCTTCCTTTTGAATACGATCTCAATTCAGGAGGCTCTGAGAGAAGCCTGCTATGCAGTCTAACGGCATGACTTCGATTGTTCACGGTGACCCTGAGCTACTTCAGTCTCACCCTGTAGAGCTTAGGTAGGTACATCTGTAAATATGAAGAGTGGAGAGCTGTATTTGTTATAGTCAGTCCTTAAATACCGCAAACTCTGTCATGCTTATGCAGTGCATGGAAGCGGTCATTTTCTCCATCATCATCATCGTGGGGGGGGGGGGCTGGCTATTTTATACAGTTCACACAAGCATGTGTTTCGGTTCTTGGCCTCAATGGCTACGATCTCTTTTCCATCTCCAAGTTTGGATAACAAAGGCGTTTCTTCAAGTTCAATTGCACACTTCAGTAGTATGTAATGCACTGAGATAGCTGTTTTTGAGAGTAACCTACCCTCGCGGCCCCCTCACGCGTGAGCTTCCGGTTGATAACGGCCAATAGGTATACTACCGGTTTAGCAGGGGTCTGGGGAGCTGGAGCCGGAACCTACCCTCAAAAACGGTGCAGTGATACTACTCACTTCAGCGCTAAATTTGGTCGAACTGTTTACAGTGTTCGGTAGCTGCTGCTTGTAAGTCTGCAAAACCAATTAATTGGCTTGTCAGGGAAAAAAGCATGCAGAATTTATGTAAGAAGATTCGCCTCTCTCGATTCTAATCTGGATATCTGGCATTCTCGTACACTTCAACCGAATGTACCAGAGCTACCACTCAGTCACTCACCACACTGAGTTTAAGGAAGTAGTAGTATAAGATAAGGTATATAGCTTAGGCCTCCCTAAAGACGTACTAAGCTCTTCTAAGAGAGGAAAGGAAGGGACATACGGTATAGTATGTCGATAATCACGGGGAACCCATGCACGAAGGTATTCCCACACACGATCAGGAGTATGAAATCGGAAAGAAACAAAGTGGGCACGAAAGACAGAAGTGCCGAAGGAAAAGCTAACGGCTAAGCTAACCTACAGGGTTCCCTTGGGCGAGTTAAAGGAAGTTCGCAGTTAGCGAACTTCTTACGCATGTGGTACCAGATCCCTCCGTCGACGGCCCGCCATACTCAAATGAGTACATACGGTACATTACCAATGATCTATTAACACTAGAAAGACTGGGAGCAGTTACATACCTTCCTTGACGGTGATATCATTTCTGATACCAACATTTTTCTAATATATATAGTGGCATACGATTATTTTTACTGGTATATTATCAGTAATGTGCAATGTACTAGGGTTGCAATAAGAACAATTGAAATCATTTAATTGTTTAGTACTGCATGATAATAAACATATTCCATTAAAAAATAAAAGTGAAAAAGAAAAAGGAAAAACTTGCAATGCTATGAAGTATCAGACATCAAAATAGTTTATTCATGACTAACATTGGTTGATTAGCCTATACGCTTTTTTGCAAATAACTTTTATGTTTGCATGGGCCACACACAGCATTCTTAGACTTGGAGCGTTGTTTAGCAGTCAAATGCGGTGATTTTCTACCACCGCAGCTCACTACGCACCATTTCCTTTTAGAAGTTTCATAGGATCTGCCTCTATATCAGAACTGTTCTCGTTTTCTGCAGAACTGGTCTTCATTTGCCATTTTTCTAATAATTTCAGCTTGACGACGAGAGATGTTAGTATTTGTTTTTTTTTTATAAATAGCGTATGCATTTATAGCTGCCAAATCTAAAATATTTCAACTAAAATACTCGCAATGGTGATACCGTAGTTGTATATTTTTTAGCCATCTATCTGATCAAGTAAGTCGACTCAGTCCAAACTTGGTACTGTTATAATATACAACCGTCTCTGGTACTTATTTATTTCCATCTGCTACACCCACATCCTGATGTGCTGTACTGGGAATCAAAAGGTCTTTTTTCCTTGATATACAGTGAGAGTATTCACTTCTAAAAAATTTTCATGAGAAGAAGGCTTGCTTTGAGGCACCGATTTCAGGTGGATTTCCTTACGGCTGCGATTCATAGTAGCTACCAACAATGCTTGTTTTCTTCAGTTGAAGTTTTTTTCGAGAGCTGCGGTGAAGTAAAGGAGTAATCTGTTGTTACATTCCAACCTTTATTAAGTAAAAGGTGCATTAGCTAAAGAACAAAAAATTTAGTTACAGGTTGGTTTGAAGGACAATGAACGTCTTTCCCTATAAATGGAAATTCACTTAGTACTGTAAGTAGGTACCTACCAAATTTGATTTGAGATCTACCGCTAGCCAGAAGTTTATGCCAAATTCATCTGGCTCATTAGCAACATATTGTGTGAACGAACAGCGAGCTTTTGTTGGGAAACGCTGTTCATCCACTGATACGTTCGAATTGGGCTTGTAACATGCTTGGATGGTTCCAGATAATTGAAGTAAGAGTAAATTTATCTATTTGTAGTCGTTCAGCTCGAGAAGATTTGATATAAAATCTGATAAACGTCAATAGCGATCACGGGTCAAAGTTTCGGGGAAATAATTTATGCCCCAAGCTCTGCACCAGATTATCTCCACCGGCTGTCCTTTTGCCAGAAACCCTCTGGCGTACATGATATCAAGGAGTTTATACATTTCCTCTCTGTCGTCCACAAATCATTTTGGAGTATTGTAAGCGCCTTTGTTTCAGCGCATTTTATGATATGATCTGCAATGTATTTGTCTATAAATAAAGAAAATGCTGTGAGTACTTCAGCTTCAGTAATGTTGCGCTTGGCAAAAGAAGTTGATCCTGGTACCATGTCTACATGTTTTGCGACTGTCTTTTGCCTATGTTTATTCACTGTTTGCGCAAATCATTCCGTGCCTATTTCGTACACACGTACCGTCGTACACGTTTCCATGCACCGGCAGTATCTTTATGTGTGAACTTTGTAAGAGGATTGTATCAGCGGTGATATCATCGTCCTCATACTGAAAATTATGAAAAATGTTTTATGTATATCACTAAAATCTTGTGTATGGTAACTTTTAATCCATGTATAAAAAGTCATAAAATTTTGGGCAACCAGAGATAAAAGTTACAAAATGGCATCATTGGGAAGTTGCAAGTGATATCACATTGGAGATCACCGTCGTTCTAGTGTTGAAAGTAGGTACGGTAGCTAGTGCAAATATACTCTCTTAGTAGCGGCAGTACCTACGTTACAGGAAGCAGGAAAGATAGTAGCTATTATTGCAGGAACCGAAGAAAATGGGTAGCGTATATCATCAGCAGCATTTGGTGCATTTTACAAAGCTTCTGAACCCAGTTGAACAGCACGACGCGCGCATACTAAAGGGACAGTAAAATAGCTAAGTTGCAGTTTCCCGTGTGTCCTCCCGGACCACAGACCAGACTTTAATATCCGCAACCGCAATGAAAACAAGGAACTGGAACCGAAAATAGGCAGCCACTATTTAAGATACAGTGATATAGGCCTAGGCTATAAGATGGCCTTCAGTCATAAGATTGAGTACAGAGACTTTACTTCCTAAGTTGCTGATCGCTAGCAATATGGTGCCTAACTCGATGACACCTAATTTCCAGGGGTGGCAGCCACTGATGCGCACCATTTTGTACTCCGCGCTTTCGCGGTACAGTACTGCACTAGGGGTGATACAATCATAGTGTGCCCCTAGTAGCCTAATAGGTATCTTATGCACTCCTGAAAAATATTATGCATTTTCACTAAAAAACACCTATTCAATAGCTAAATATAGTTTTAAAAAAGAGCAAAAACATATTTATTGCAATTTAAAATAATAGAATAGTATACAAAAGAAATCCTACAGTCGTAGCAAATAGCCCAGTGAGTGTCGGCCTTTCGCGAATTTAATTTCATCTCTGAATCGAGAGGCGCAATAAAATGGCAATATGCCTTTAAAGTAGAGACAAACCAGGGCGAAGATTTGAAAAAGGCCGGGGCAACCAAAAATTAATTAGCCGGGGCACAAGCATTTAGCCGAAGCCGGGGGTCAGAATTTCTATTTTGGCTGGAGTAGAGTGTTTGCTCTCAACTTTTACATTGCGATAACTCATCTAATCTATCTAATCTAATACTAAGAATGACCGTCGTGTGTTTATAAATATATTTATATGTTCGGTGTCACGCTCTTAACGAAATTGATAGGCGGAATTTAGCCCAGGTTGGAGGCTCTGGTTGTCCTCTCAAGCTCCATTGAAAGTGATAGGCAGAAAAAAGGCCGGGTTGCAGCAAATGGCAAACGTACCTTTCTTAATTAGGGACAGTTGAAGTTCCAACAATGAAGACATCTCAGGCTTAATCTGATTTGTACGAGTATTAGCTTCTCCATACATCGAATCTACGGCAAAGTATAGGGCGACCTTATGTTTGAATGCACTTCTTGCATTGCCGAAGTTGAAATCGTAGCACTGAAGATNATGAGCTATTGCCATTATGTTAGTAGAATGTAGAGGAATGGAGAAACGAGAAGAGAAAAAATGGAAGACGAAAGAGAAAAAAGAAATGAGAAAAAATAGAAAAAAAGGGGAGAAGAGTCTACGCCAAAGCGATGGTTATTAATGTCCGCAAGCATGATTGATGGCCGCTGATATGCGGAGCTTAAATATAGAGATGGAGCATAAGTGAGAAGTCAGCTTAAAATGGCCTGGGAAGCTTTGACCTTTAAGTGCTAGCGACTACCAGTTTTCTTTCCCCAGGGCGTATCTTGGCTACGCCTCAGACCCTATGAGGACGGCCATCCGCTACCAGCTAAGCGGGTAAAATTTTTGTAAAAAAACGAAAGCGTAGATATGATACGGGTGAAATGGAGTCAAGTCTCTAATTTACGCCTATCTAATTGTGAAGAGCGTGACACACACACCCACACACACACGTAGATACAAGCGTATTAATATATAGATATTTATGTGTTCGGTGTCACGCTCTTAACGAAATTGATAGGCGGAATTTAGCCCAGGTTGGAGGCTCTGGCTGTCCTCTCAAGCTCTATTGAAAGTGATAGGCAGAAAAAAGGCCGGGTTGCAGAAAATGGCAAACGTACCTATCTTAATTAGGGACAGTTGAAGTTCCAACAATGAAGACATCGCAGGCTTAGTCTGATTTGTACGAGTATTAGCTTCTCCATACATCAAATCTACGGCAAAGTATAGGGCGACCTTATGTTTGAATGCACTTCTTGCATTGCCGAAGTTGAAATCGTAGCACTGAAGATATCTGAAGCTTCCGTTGGCACTCTCATGCTTGTTGATTCGTAGTTTCTTCCCACAGATGATTTCGTTGCATGAGCTGTTCTTCCCACTTTGATGCAATTGTCAACGGAACCGACGAAACATTAGTTTTCACGGGCAGTAGACAATTATTTCTTCTAGCTTAGTTTTTTCCTCTGACGAAGCAGTTTTCTCTTCATAGGTCAAAATGTGAGCACCTCAAATGAAACAGATGTTTGAGGTGGAAAGACGGTATCAAAGGTATCTTTGCTACGGAGCGAACACATTGTATATAAGCTGCCATTTTGTTTAAGTTTGTTGGCGTGTTTTACTCAAGACGTTACTTCTGCCTGTCTATATAGAAGACCTAAGGATGACAGCACGACAAAGGATCAATGAAGAAGAGAAGAAAATTAAGTAAATATGAGAAGAGGGGATTCCGCACCGGCCTAGAGGCATTAGGCAAACGTATAGGTTATTGTGTGAATTTTTCACGCACGGGTCCACTAGTTTGCCATAATTTACGTGAGAATTATATTTTTTTCAATTCCTCCTCTCATGTTCGGTTATGGTAACGATACTAACGATATGTAGCGCTCCGCTGCGCAAATCATACAATAAGGTAAAGCAGTTAAAGCCAAAGTTGCCAATGACACGTTAAAAACACCATTCAGTCGAAACCAAACCTAAGTTTCACGGCGACATTTCACCAAAGGTTCATCATCTGATACTGTTAGCATACCTACCGAACAATCCCTGTAAATTTCATAAAGATCCTCTTACAACGTTTTGCGTTATCTTGGTGACACACAAAGAGATAGAAAGGTGAACAAATTCGTCAAAAACATAACCTACTTGGCGGAGGTAATAAATAACAATAACATGAGCCGCCATGCACGGCATTTGTAACAGCTATGAAGGGACTGTTCACTGATCTAAAACCAAGATTTCGTGGCAGCGGGGGTTAAACCGGGAAAATACTGGTTATAGCTAGGACTTATTTATATCTAATCAGACAATCATGGTAGCTTAAATACTATATACGTACCCCGAAGTCGTGAGCTGACGAGCAGAGCGATGTAGCTATTTCGTTCTAAATTGATACCTATAACAAATGCAAATTACACGACTACAAAGGAACTCTGTGAACACTTGAAAGTCCGCATCACTGCCGCCTAAGCCGTCAGGGTGCAAGTTCTCATAAAATATAATCTCTTGATGGATCATTCACGATATCTGTAAAGTCAAAAGATCTCATGAAAGCACAACTTTAGTTTAATGAAAAACACACCAGTAGCTTTAGTACCTAGAATTATTAGTAGATACCTATATAAGTTTGAGCCTCCCTAGATAAAACAAAGTACCTATTTGAAAAGAGGAAGCGACATTGTCGACAAAATTGTGAAGCCCATACATGAAGGTGTGTAGTAAATTGGGGCAATATGGAACATTACGGGGCAATGTGGAACATTATAGGGGAAATGTGGAACATCACGGAGCAATGTGGAACATTACGGGGCAATGTGGAACATTATAGGGGAAATGTGGAACATCACGGAGCAATGTGGAACATCACGGAGCAATGTGGACATTACGGAGCAATGTGGAACACCACGGAGCAATGTGGACATTGCATGGCAATACGGTTAACATAGTCCCAAACGTTTGTAATGCAACTCAGAATGCCAGATATGTGCTCAGTAGGATCTAGAAACAGTGATGTACCGTCTGACACTATGTGGGCCATTGCCCCTTGACGTTCCACATTGCCCCTTGACGTTCCACATAGCCCCGCTTTACGGTACCCACATACGAACAGCAAGTCCGGACAAACAGGAAGAATAGACTTAGCTATCAGTAGAAGCATGAAAATGGAAAACATGCAAGTCTAAGCACAAAAGTAGCAATTACATACAATACCTGTAATCCCATTCCCATTGCATATTGCATACGTAGCTATTTAGGTAAGGCAGAAGAAAACATAAGGTCGCTTTCGTTCAACAGCCTATTAATTTTTATTCTTAGGAGGAGCAGCGTCGGCACCTACCATTCTTCCTAATCCTTTCTAACAAGGTGCGAAGCCAGCAGGAGTCGGATATTATTTGGGTTGCAGGAGTCGGAGACTCGCTAGCAGGAGGAGTTGGAGTCGAAGAAAGTGGAAATATTTTGAACTAGAGGAGTTGGAGTCGAAGAAAGTGGAAATATTTTGAACTAGAGGAGTTGGAGGTTTTTGGTGTCCAAAGAGTTGGCGACGGAGTCGGAGGTTCTTGGTGTCCCAAGAGTTGGCGACGGAGTCGGTTTTTGGGGTCTGAAAGCGACGACATGTTTTTTTTTGTGTTTGTGCAAAGAGATGGAGTCGGCTTTTGTTGTACAAAAATGTTTGAGTCGAACACTGGCCGAACTTAACAGAGTGAGTCGGAGTCGGATGCAATCCATCCGACTCCGAAAGCTTGAGGAGAAACCCGTTTTAGTTGCTCCTTGTAAGACTGTTCAAGCCTCTGACGTCAATGAGGATATTTTTCATTGAATTTAACCCATAAAATTAATCATCTTTTTTGGATATAGCTACCTATAGAACTTAGGTACCGGGTTTTGCAAAAGTTCTTTTACAGTGTTACACTTCGCTTTACATGTTTGTGGTCAGTTTTAAATAGTAAATTTTATTCTCTGTGACGCTAACTTAAAATTTATCCTTTTAGGCAATTTTCACCAGGAATAAATAGTGGTGAAGTGCACGTGTGCCTCAATGGAAGTTAAAAGAAGCGAGATATCTGCTGTCCCCCAGCGCGGGCCGCGGCAAGTCAGACGTTGAGGCACAAGCATTATGGAGACGGGTTGCTCGGCTGTAGACACACAGTGAACCTTAACGAGGTTGAACCTTGAGGTATTCACCTTCCTCTATCTACGACTTTGTAGACGGTGGTCTGTCTGACGTTCAGCCGTATGGTGATAACGGGCTCGTTGTGGCCCCGCGTGCAGGAGAGCCGATGTCTCAATTATATTTGCTTCCATTGAAGCTCACTTGCACCTCACCACTATTTAATGCTAGGGAAAACTGCCTAAAAAGAATAAATTTTAAGTTTGTGTCACGAATAATTATATTTACTACTTAAAATTAACCACAAACATGTAAAATGAAGTGTAACAGAACTTTTGCAAAACTAGGTAGGCTATAGATAATAACGTTGAGGAAATTTTTATATTAGACGCCCTCCAGTGTTTTTACTAGTTAATATACACAGCTTTATAAATTAGGAACCTAAAGAAGTTATCACGGATTTTTGTGAAAAGTAATGCTTGATCAACACAAATCAGCAAACAAATACCTGTCACTGAAAGTATTGACCATCGCTAGCCACTACATTTTCCCCTCTTTCTGGCGCCATTTGAATTCAACAGCCGAAAAAACACCAAGTCTTTTGAAGCAATCCAAGAGTTGGCCCATTTATTGGCATCTTCACAACGATGGAAGTGCTACTCAGCCGCGCCATGTGCCACCGTTCTGAACAAGCGATAATCGAAAGGGACAATGTAAGGTGGGACGGTGGGTGGGGATCTTCCATTCTAGCATTTTCAATTAAATTTCCACCAGATGTACAGCATGTGGCCCAGCGTTACGTTGTAAAATGGCTAAGTCAAGTCTCTGCTCGCATAGCGGCCGTATTTCCAGCGGTCATGGTACAATAACAGTAACGGCTAAGACACACAGGAGTTAACAGAATTGGTAGCGGTGCACTGTGACGTCATCAGTGTTGCCAAACCTACACCAGGGTTGCTAACTGGCATTTTTAATCAACAGATCAGGCCAAATCTGGTACGTAATGAGAAGCAACTTGGCAGGCCGGTATTGAACAAGCTTACATCTGATAACAAAGCCCAAATACAAGCAGTAATAATTCACAATATACATTAAACGTGTATTTTGCCTCAAAAGTAGTACTTCGTCATTTATTTCTAACAAAAACAAAATCTGCGCCCGATATGGATCGGGCCTACTGGATCCTTTTAAAACATAATTGTGTTGACAAAACGTCGATAAAATGTTAGGGTCAGTTTTCTTTAACAAGTGTAACTACGGTACTGTCGTAAGTTTCAAATTTTCGTTCGAATTTGCAGGGTTAGATACCGGAGAACTTAGTTGTTTTGTAATGCAAAATAACTGAGCGCCTCTGCGCGTCTACTCTCCTTTCCACGAGTTTGGTTTCCAATAGGCGTAATATTGGGCGTAAATTTAGGGGCTCAGTGAGTTTGGGAACGAAACGGCGAATCCGGCAATGAAAGTTATTGAATCTGGTAATCGACGTCAGGGACCCGGGCAGCCTTGACCTAGTAGTATACAGTACCGCCTAAACTCGGATCGCAGTCATTAGCTACTTTTGCTTTTACAGCTATGAACCGCCTTCCAAATTAATTTATCCACTTCAATATATTCTGTAGGTAATAACTTATCTACAGATGGCCTAGGTCTTGACAGATGGTACCGGATGTCCATTTCTTAACGAATGGCCATAATAGTTGTCTTACCCGATACTGCTACTCTACCCTGCCTCGACTCAAACGCATCAAGTTTAGTTGGCAAAGAGCTCCTGTGCATGATTGTTACCTTCAGTTTGAGCAGCTCATAATAAAGCAGGTACACTGAGCTGATCTCACCATATGTGGAGCAGAAACTTCG
Organism: Parhyale hawaiensis; assembly: GCA_001587735.2. Classification (NCBI taxonomy): domain Eukaryota; kingdom Metazoa; phylum Arthropoda; class Malacostraca; order Amphipoda; family Hyalidae; genus Parhyale; species Parhyale hawaiensis. The sequence goes on along the minus strand of LQNS02008753.1, from coordinate 30,075 downwards.
TGGAGCAACAGCGAAGTTAAATAATATGAAACAAAACTTTTATAGTACCTAGCTATCTAAACTAATTTCGGCGTGTTGTTTCCAACAACGCTAGTTCGCTGTCAGTTGCAACTAGGTCGTGCAGTAAAATTTCAGGCATCTACTGTTTCGTTGGCAAGAACTTTGACATGTTGAACACTGCGAAAAATGACTTTGTTATTTCAATCTTATTTATAGGGAGCCGTATCTATTTCCCTATATATCCATTACCATCAGAAAGTGCAGGAACGCAGTTCAGGTACTGGCGCCATGATAACGCCATCTGCTGGATAACAGCGTGTACTTATTGAAGGTCCTAATGTAAAAGCATATAGGCTAGCTACATATGCCCGTGCCATTTCCCTAGTAACTACAAGCGATGTCGAGCGACGAGAACAATGCATAATGTTGAGAGAAACGTGGAGATAGGCCAAATGCACGAGGGAGTTCCCACATCGAATCTTCGTGCATGGGTACAGTAAGTCAAGAACACAACAAAGGACCGCCAATATAAGAAAGTGAAAATGGAAGGAAGCACAGGGGGCAAAGAACGAAAGACGTCCCGAAGGCCTATGCTGTAAGAAATTGACAAAGGAATACTTTGGCAACCCTTGAAGGCGCGACTTCCCAAAATATAGGATGCATGAGCCCAACTAATGTAATACCACAGCCCATCTTATTCTCTTTGCGAGGTAACAGCATGCCATCAATTCACCCATAGCCGCAACAAAGACCACACATCATTCCAATGCTCGCACGAGCACATTGTACTTAGCGCTAATACGTTCGCTGTACTTTAGCTCATCACATTAAACCAGGCTCCATTTAGGATCAAATTTGCCACCTAAGCCCAAAACTTCAGCGAATGCTTGGAATACAAGCGCCTGAAAGCACCACGGAGGCTCGAAAAGTAACACCATAGACCACACTATACATATGTATGGTGTGGTTTATGGTATCACGAATCAAAGAACAATCTGCAGCCGGTCGGTACCTACTGCGTTTCAAAATCGTTAGTCTAGTACGGTCCGTAACCCATGTCTGAAAGAGCTAATTGCCTCGTGTCCTCAAATTCAAAATCAGCAATTCCGTGTGCATTGAGGTCAACAGGGAATTTAATCCCATTCAGAGAAGCGCAGCACAGCCACGCCAAATTCATTTTTATAGAGTTCTTCTATGCTGTCAATCACGATGTCACTCAAGAAGACTAAAAAATGGAAATCTTTATACATATGATACCATATATTTGTAAGGGTAATCTTGCTTCACGTCGCAACTGCGTTGCAACAGCATAGCACATCAAGACCACGAAAAGTTTTCTGTTATAACAGGATCAGCAGTCTCTCCAGTGTAAACACATAGCATTACTCTTTTGTTAAGTTGCTTGGCGAAACACCTACGTAACAAGAATACGAAACCTTCTCCACGTCCTACACTATTAAGCAACCACTCACTGTTCACTTTTTTAAAGTTTTCCAACACAGCGAAAAACACGAAAACAGAGATGTATCCTCACTAGCTTGTCCTGTTCGTGTTTACAGCCGAACAAAAACACAAATTTCTGAATAAAAGTGATCGCGTGGACAGACCTTTAATTATAGCGAAATCCAAAGTTCCTGCCAAACTCTACTCTACAACACAGACTATTACGTTCAATAAATTGTCCATGCTACTCCTTACACCAAGCACTGATAAGCGAGTGTATCCAAGATCGCCCCTCGGCCGCGATATCACAAGAAATGGGAACGGAACGAAATTATGTTGTGCAGCTTAGCGAGCTGCACCGTATCTAGATAACGCTAGCACAAACAGATAACTGTAACGAACGCTAATCAGTCAGCTTAGCTTGTTTAAGATGCAAAACTAAGGAAAGTATAAATATCATCGTACTACGCACAGGTTATCGAATAGGTAGGTACCTACACCAGCGTTAGCAGACACTACAGATCAGTATTTGCTTTGCTGCAATCCTCTGGCACAAGCACAATATACTAGTTACTGCTATCATTTTTTTTTTTCTCTGCAACTATTATTTTTAGGTCACCTGACATTTTGACCATCAATCGATAGTGTCATCATTTTTTCTTTATCGCAGATTACTAATCTGCAAACAATATCGAGTGCAAATACACAGTCGCGCATAGAAGATGTACAAAGTAGAATTAGCCACTTGGCCAGCTAAGCCTAACTGTTGACGGCTAACGCATTTCAGTTCCACTGTAGTGCAGCGGAGCCCTACCTGTTTCAAGCCAATGTGTCCCTGGTTGAGAGCAGGGCTAATATTTTCATGACTATCAAACACTTGGTAAACTTACCGGAACGATTATATACAATGTACAGTTCCGTAATGAAGTACCGATACCACGACTCAGATTTTGTAGCTGGTTTATGCTGCTGGTTTGAGCAAAATTACTATCTAAGTCAGCGCAATTTTCAAACAACGCTCCGTTAACCCAATCAGTCCCCGCGTCCTGTACACAAGATATGGCATACAATGCTATTCCTACGGGAGACCAAAATTTTAAAACGGCCATAGAGGTTGACATACGCCAATGATACTAAACTTCTAATTGACGTCATAATATAGATATTGGGGAGGTCATGCGCCCCATATGCTCACATGGACACACCTTTCTGAGCCATAAGCGGTGCACAACTGTAGATGGCGCTCAAGGTTTTAAGAATTCATGCCCAACGGTGTATTACGCGGCAAGAACAGTGGTATTCCTACAAAAAGTGTACCGGTAGGGTTCAAATCGAACAAAACACGATTGATATATTCGGGTGTTTACTTAGTTTCAACACCCTATTGGCTACCGCTCAGACAAACTGCTCGGTCCAGTGCTACAGAGCGAAATTTTACAGCAATTGACGTTCATTATGGGCGGTAATTGCAGCCCGTTTTAGAGCGTAACTGTGGGGGACAGCTCGTGTACATGTTTCCGCTCATCACTGAACGGTCACTATTGCATCCCCTACCCATGTGCGGCTGTATCTGCCCTGACAGACTCTCTTCAAACATACGTCTTCGACCACAATCTGGATGGTTTTTGGTCAATTCTGGCATGCGTGACTGTCAGAGCATTTCCGCAATTGTCTGTACGGGAGACGGTGCATACCCGAGCAGGCCGTTGGTGTGCATCCCGACGCACACTATACCTATAGTTTGTAAATGAACTGCTACCAATGCCACTCCGTCACCCCCTCTCAGGTATTGCTGGGGTCTCCAGGCAAGGCGGTGCTTCCCACTTTGGGAACCGCAGTAGCTACTAGGGTTAGCTACTCATTAACTGCAAATAACGGAAATGTCCGTTCCCAAAACGGTACCTATTCAAGATACGCATGCCGCAGTTAATGGGTTAAGGAATATTGCAAGTAGGTACGGTACGTCAGTGATGTCCGGTGGCACATGTCCGAGACTATCGTAATTGTCAACGTAAACTGTTCGGTAGTCAAGGCAACAAGGTATGGGCTGAGGAATTCTTGGAAACATCTTGAGGCGGATCGATTCCTGATCCTCCCCGCTCTAAAATGAGTCGACACAATTAGCGACAATAGTAAAAGGGGCAAGGCGGTAATTTCTGCAACTCGATGAAAGTTTAATACAATGCCGAGAGTGATAGTCCCTGATACTGCATAGGCACATACCCACTAAATTTTTTAAAGTAACTAAGCAAGCAGACAATGTAGAGAACAATGCCAATAGGAGGGGTAATATTCTCTACACTATTCAAGTTTGGGACTATCAAGTAGTACACAATAAACAATACAAATACGTGGGTTGAATATATTACAGTGCAGAATTTGGCACGAGCGTAAGATAGTCAATGCAATAAGCTAACCACAGCTACCTCGGCATTTTATCCACAAAATCTAAGCAGCAATGTTCACCTACTCTGTAAATTTTTGAGACAAACTGCAGTGTACTGATATTAGAATATGGGAACCTCTTGAGGTGTCACACTTCCAAGGTGAACTAGGGGCCTAATCCATGAAATTATAAAATTGGGCGCGGAATGCATTCACTTGATACCAAGTAAAATTCTTACTTCGGAAAAAAGCACAGGGTAGCTTCCAGTGTAACAGTTAATTGAGGATACGGAAACATAGCTAAGAAGCGAGATGAAAAGTGCAACACTTAATACTCGACGTCTCCATACCACTACACAAACTCATGACATTCAGACTCAACATTTTGGGTAACCCGTAGGGCTGCATAAATTCCTGTCACACGACACAATAGCACTGGCACCAACTGGGAGCAAAAATAACGCCAGAACCAAATAAGCATACGAAGAATGGCCATTCAATAACGCTGTTACGGACCAGCACTCGCTGCTCGTTTCCCTCCATATTATCATAGAAATGTTTATGCTTGCCTTATAGTATGTAGTCAGAGAGTAGGTAGCTAATTGTACGCTCTATAGAAAGAAGTATGGATCGAGCATATCAACGTTAATATTATAATATGTTGGAGCTGTTGAGTCTGTGGGCCCGCTTTCTTTTCCTAAGAGTGCTTCTTGGGTTCTCTCATTATTTTTAGAGCCTAGGCACAAAGAACGCGCTTAACACAATATGAAACTCGTTAATGACATCCACACTATTCACTATTTACTCGTGTCTGCAGTGATATTAACTTCTACCTGCACTCCCGTAAAGAGCAAATAAAATCATCACGAAATTTGTACGAGAAATCCATCTTGTGACAGGAACGACGGCATCAACACCAAAACAAAGAATGGAAGAGGCCTACGCGAGGGTCCAAATTTTGTAGTACTTTAAGGTGAATGGGAACAGCAATAGCGAGGCTGACAACGGCAAGGGCGGCGCTTCAGACAACCCATGGCGCATAAACACAAAGTTTGGTGACACAAAACACAAGGGGCACTACTGCCTGTGCCAGATTTGGCACATGAGGCACACAGACCAGCGGGAGACATATACCCACGAGACACGGGAGTGCGGAGAGGCACCGCAGGATCACCTCTGGTACCAGAGTGACTGTGGGGCCAGCGCGATTGTGTGTAGTACGCAAGCGAGTGGACGCGGAGGGCTACAAGCTCCCCCAGGGGAAGGGGGGCCGATAAATTCAAATATACTCCAACACTTACAAAATCCTAACGGCGCACAAGCCAATCAATATCATCTACATACATTGTGGTTTGCCCTCGACGAGTTTTACAATCAAAATAATTGAAAAACTCAACATCCGAGACTGGGACGAGAGCAGAGGAGAGATGAAGAGAGCAAGCGGCCGGGGGTCACTACGGGGACAGCTGGGCAGGTGCCAAGGGTCGCCAGACACTTCCAGCACCGCCAAGGAGTCCTACAGCCAGCATATAACACGAATTAACCCTAACACAAAAAGCAAATGTTCATTAGTACAGTAAATGTGAAGTGAAATAACAGAAGGACGAAGTTAGCACCTTCGGGTGGCATGTGGCAGCTGCCGGTCCATCAGATTTATTGACGTGAATTATTCACGAGCACACGGGAGTACGAGCGAGAGAGCGAGGGTAGCTGCAGCAGGGCGGGGGAGGGCGGCAGTGATGGAAGACGAGAAGTAAAGAGGGAATCCGGCGGGGAGGGGGCATGTGAGGGATGAACGCGGGGACGGGACGAGCAGGGGGGGGGGGACATGTGATGGATGAACGCGGGGACGGGACGAGCAGGTATAGATAATAAGTAACATGGCAGAGAAAACGAGTTAACTTTGATTCATTAGAAAAAAAAATAAAACGACGCAAGCCCTTTCACATGAAGCAACTGACTAACTATAGGAAAACGAAAAATATTTGCATTTTTCACGACACACACATATATATATCCCCGTAGTCTCTCAGGCGACAGGATCGGTACCTACTGGTACCGGAAGACGTCAGAGGCTCTCGGATGATAGAATATGGATAGATAGCCTACTGGAACATGCAAGAGGCTTATAGAAAGTGGCTGATTCTTAGGAAATCATATTCTTAGTAGAAAAAGAAGTACCAGACTACATATAAAAACATTTATGCAATATCATATGTAAATGTTTCGGATCATATAAAATCCATCTTCAGTGCTCTGTAAAATTACAATTACGGTACGTAGGTATCTGTATGGATTAAAAAAAACATAAGTACAAAGGTACAGCAACAATTGTTTCTGGAAATAAAAAACTAGGACGCCTCGTGGCGTAAGACCATCACCCGCGGTGGGGGCAGATTCAACGCAATGATTTTTGATGAACAAGGTTAGGGCACAGCCCGTTCTCAGACAGTAGGGTTTCAATAATATAGGAAAAAAATAGAACGCCTCGTGGCGAAGGACAATCTACCGCGGTGGAGGCAAATTGAATGCCGTCATATTTGATGAAAAGCTAAACTTCGTTTTTTGACACGGGTCACATCTAGGTCAACCCACCACACTCTCTCAAAAATTATGAAGATTGCTCAACTCCTTCGACCACTTTTGGGGTGGGCAGCAAATTTCATCGCCGTTATTTTTGATGACCTGCTAATCCTAGTTAATCGAATCCTGCTAATCGAAGGCAACCCATCAGACTCCCCGCAAAAATTATGAACATTGCTCAACTCCTACCCTTTTTGGGTGGACAGACAAATACATATAGGCCTATATCAGGCACGTGCCGTGAGAGCGCGCTCTGGGTAGGTTAGTTAGTTATAATTAGAAAGTTTAAGCCTCCGTTTTCGAGCAGAACGATATCACAGAGGAAAGATCAAGGGATATATAGTAGCTATGTCGAAAGAAATGGAACCCATGCACGAAGGTGAACCCACACAGGATCAACGCGCATGGGAACAGCAAGTCGGGAAAGAAGAGGAAGATAAAAATAAAACTTGAGTAAGTAGGAGAATGAAATCGGGAAGGAAGCAAAGTGGGCACGAAAGATAGACGTCCCGCAGGCCTAGATAAGGGCTGAGGTGTAACCTTCACTGGCCCCTGGGGTTGCCGGGCCCCATAACATAGGATGAGTGAACCTAAATTACCTAACCTATGCCCATCCTATGCCTCCTGAGAGCTCTGGGTAGACATTATCAAAATAT
>LQNS02008639.1:38193-53569 GCA_001587735.2 Parhyale hawaiensis | reverse complement strand
AAAATAGAAGAACATAAATATACAGAAATTTACAGATAATTACAAAAATATACAAAGGAGTAAGAAAAAATCTCATAGACAAAAGATAAACTCAAGCATAATAAAGCAAAAAAGAAGAATTGACAGTAAAGATAGCTACGAAAGCGGCCAGCTATCTAAGCGCCCCTGACCCTGCCGGGTGACGGCTACAATTTAACGCATGAGACATAAACTGAAACTTGTTAGCAACCACAACTATAAGAACAAGCTAAAATACAACAGATAACTCAAAACTCTGAGCTCAGACGATCTCAGGCAACTTGAATCCGCGCACTACTGCGAGTGCCCCTCGACAGGGTAATCAAAAATATTAATGTAAAAGCAACACAAATCTAAACGATGCAAACTCAAAAGTCAGAAACACTAAAGCGATTAAATACTGAACAAGAACCCTGAGATTATTCGAGGAAGATATTTCTAACAGCACTAACAACTGCTCAATAACTGCAACAAGTTCTACTCAATTTTTCCACAAACTATACCCAACCTTGTCAGAAAAGGTGCAGCCCGCGACCGTAGAGCAAGGGTGAGAGTGGTATTCCGTCGCAGCTAGTGTGCAACACTCTTTTATAGCTGCGACTTGCTGACGTAATCATGGTTGAGATCGCTGAGTGCACACGAACCCGCTCCGTGGTATTCCCCAGTTGGTTTCCCCCCAAGGTTACATGTCGCTGATGCAAGAGCCCTGACACGCACAAAGCACGTGCTGGGAATTCTTGTCGCTTCATATGTCACGTGTCGACGACCAGTACAGGCGTAAACAAGAGTGCGAGTTTCCTGTCCATTTGCTATTGGGTTTTGCCCCACGCTGATGACTGCCGAAGCCCCATTTCCGGAGTGCGGAAGCGGCGACCAACTTGGCTCAATGCGATGGAACCAATTTCCTGTTTGTCCGCTACTGGGTACTTCCTCTGCCAGCGCTACGCAGACCTCGTGTGTGTGAGGCTGGATGCACCTGGTTTCCGGGCCGCGTGTGTTTTCGCTGCTGTGACGACCAGCTGGTAGAGCGCAAGGGAGAAGATTTCCTGTCCCTCCGCAGTTGGGTCTTTCCCTACTGCTAGCTTGGCGAGCTGGCTTCCTGCCCGGATGTATTTGTTTGGCTGCGGGGTGCCTCGTTACACCGAAAGCCACCGCTGCCTCTCTCATCTTCAGGGAGTAAGCTGTTTAACATAAAACATGTTTTTAAACATTGAATGTTCAACTATTACTACCGGCTCCGTTTAGTTCGACTTAATTAAACATCTAAAGTAATAAATAAGGATTAGATGTGTGACTTACACTTAAATAAAATTATTTCTTCAGACATGCTAGAGCATGTTCTTCTCAATGTATTCTTTCATAAAAGGACTCAGACCAGATGAAGAGGTGTTCAAGGGAAGAGCTGAAAATAATGATAATTACTTTGTATAGGAAAGAACGTTAGCAAGAAATAGGTTGTTGAGTTATTTGAGAAGAGTTTACTATCCACTGAGCTGAATCCCTAGGTGGTTTTATATCCTAATACACACGTAATAAACACAAGGTTAATATTAAAATGATGATATTGATAGAGGGAGCATAGGTTGAGGGTAAGCGCAAGAACAGTAATGAAAACATTAAATACACAGTTTATAGCGAAGTAACGATAGACACAGGTGAAGTAAATTATTTTCATGAGAAAGGAAATAAATAAACATAATATTATTCAGTGGAATCTGGTGACTGCGTTTAAAGTTCGAGTGAGTACTTCATTGGCTGAAGGCCGTATTAACACAGTGCTGCGCTTAGCTGAGGGCCGCGCGAGCCCAGAATAAAGGTATATAATCCCAAGTAGCGTAGTGTCACAACAATTCGATACGAGAACAAGAATTGAAGGCCATCATAGGTAAACATAGCCGCTGTTAATTAGGTTCGGCCAAGAAAAGAATATCAAAGACACACCCGATCATACGGGGAAAAGATCAGAGTGCGTTCAGAAATTCAACCACGAGGTTATGGAGAAATAACATTTAGAAATAAACCAAAATAGAATCGTCTTCGCAACCATGAATTAATAATTGAAAGGTACCCGATTTTACAAAGTAATACGAAAATCACACGCCGACATATCGGGAAGTAATAACTCACATTCAGACCATTCTAATAACATGGAAAGCTTACCAGATTAATAGTAGACAGGCTATCGTTTTCGCCAAGTAATCATTTCTTAACAAATTGGAAAGAAAAAAATAAACATTAAGCAGGCTACACACGAAAGTACATCCGCAAACTGGCTTCAGCTGCATAATAAGGAAGCAGAGCACAAGAGTAAAATTACGCTTCTAGGATAGGTAAGTTTGGTGACTTGTAATTCTCCCCTCTATCGGCAGCACCACGCCTGCACCGTCTAGTTATAGTCAATTTTCAAAAGCCAGATCAAGCGACGATGCAGCGGCATTGGACGAGGTGGACCGTAGCCCAACTTATGGTGAGGATAGACTCGCACTCTCGGGGAAGGTTCTCTTATTAGACACATCCGGGAACGTAGCTGATCAGCGGGAGCTGTCCACGCAGTCAGCTCAATGTTATACATCACAAGTTCGCGTACGTCATGGCAACAGCGTGAGGTTCCCACCTGAACGTAAAAGTGACATCTTGATGGAAAACTCCACGCGTGGAAAAAAAGACCTTCGTGATAATATGGGAACAGAAAGATTCGTGAACTAACGATAACTCAGAAACTTACAGGAGACCAGCAGAGACTATTACGTACAATGTAGGGATAGCCTAACTTTCCCACTGATTAAGCCATGCGAAATCGAAGATCACATTGAAAGCCTCACAAATCTAATAGCTGCGGCCACATTAGTTTTAATCCCAGATTCACCAAACCGATTTGACAGTAAATCAAAAATAGGTGCATAATTCCGTATTCATAACAATGCTGTACTTAGAAATAAAAAATAGAAATTGAATTCTCGTCAGTTGCTGCAAGACCGACACCATGCACAGTAGATTCTGTGAGCAGTAATCGGGCACAGCGGTTACTTTCACCCAGCCAGCCTTGCAATTCTAAGCAACCCAAAAATAATGCATTTCCCATAACCATGTGCTATCTCCATCTTTACGAAGCAGAGAGCCAAAACTTACACACTGCCACTGCAAATTCTTGCCGGCTGCAGCACCAGCGTACAGCGTAAATATAAACTTACCCGCGCTACGACCACGATAACATGGTCGTTCCTACTGTCAGTCATCCATGCAAAAAAAAAAAAAAATCTCTGCAAAAACACCAGGACGTTAGATATATCATTACTATAATTAGTGAGACAGGATATTCCTCTCATCTGTTATGGCCATTAAGCCTTCCTAACACTACAATAGTGTTTCAAACGACAAAAGTCTGGAAAAATAACTGGCACTTAGTACCGAAGAAGAATGAGAGTCCCAGCATGAAAACTGAAAGAAAAAACAAAAGATATCAGAAGTATGGAAAGAATGAGAGGGAGCAAAGCGGGCACGAATGAAACGTCCCATATGCCTGCGCCAAAGCTTCCCATGCGATCCACTTGGGCGCTTCTTCCCGCAATACAAGGTGGGCAAACCGAAGTAACCCAACTGTAGGACTAAAGCAATTATAATCATGAGATATATAGCGAGAGAAAGAAGGAAACAAGGGATCTCCAATAATAGGCCTAGTGCCTAGCAAAGGAATGGAAAGAATAGCCGTGCCACGCTACAGTCTATGACTGCACACAACATTAAGCACCACCAACCAGTCGCTGCCGCGGCGTACGCAAAAAGAAAAGAGGGGACACGAAGACCATACAATAGGTTCGCCAGCGGAGAACGGTTCAAAAGCCAAAGGCAACAAGGCGCCTGCCTGGGCGGCTACACCGTACTACAACAAAGCCTCTGTTAATGCAGTAAACGTATTGAAAATGTTCCTCTCTGAAGCCTACCCGCACATAAACTTCAGATTTTCATACAAAAACACATTTACCATAGGGTCTTACTTTAAATTTAAAGACAACCCCCCCACCACTTCTGTCAAGTGTTATGTACCGTTTCAAATGCAGAGGATGCAATGCCTCGTACATCGGTAGCACTGGACATTTCAAAGCCCGCATTGACCAACATTTAGGGTATCCTACCGAAACGGTTTACCACTTGCAAAACCTTCACATTCAGCTCCCTCCCTACATGCTGAGCAAAACAACCATCCCATCAGTAAGAATGACTACTCAATCATTGACTCTTCTAATCCAATCGAACTCACAACATTAGAATGCCTCTACATCAACAGAACTAGACCCAGCCTTAACATTATGACCTCAGCTGTACCGCTTCACACAACCCTTGACTAGCGCACATCTGCCGACTGTACAGGAGCTGACATCCGGCTCCTCCACGCCGCTCTGTTCATTTGCTCTTTAGACTTCCACCGACCACATCTATGCTCTCCTATCTAGATAATAAAGAAAACATTTTATTCATAGGTTGTAGATATTCAATTTTCTTTTCTGATGATGGGATTTTAGACTATCTCGAAACGTGAAATTGTATCATCTGTCGACATTAGTTTATTTTTATTTATTTATTTTATTTATTAGCTTTATCATTAGATAATTTCCTTAGTTTTAGCTTCTCCTTCTGCCTCTATTTGGGTGGTTTTACAGATTCAGCGTCGTCATTTTTGATGGCCAGCTAACCCTAGATTTTTGCCATTTTTCACTTTTCAGTCGACCCACCTGACTGCTTAAAGAGCCTATTATTATCATTACTCAACTCCTTCTGCCTCTTTTTGGGTGGACAGACAAATATATATATATATATAAATGTACTTAAATCTTCAACAAAAACATTATCGCCACTCTTCGCTTCGCTTGCGGGTGATAAATAGAATCGGAACATCACAGTGTAGATATAGCAGGCGTTCGCTTTGCCGCCAAATCTCTGGGCGCGTCCGATTGGGCGGCGAAATTAAGTCTGTGTGTAACTCTAGACAGGTGCAGTGGCTTTGATCGACCCGTCGATTTGAATTTCAGGGGTTGACCCTTAAACGTTTACCATTGAGACTTCTGAGAATTGAATGCTACTTCGTAAAATTGAGTTTTCAGTTGGATAAACATACTCTGGTTGCTTCTAACACCTGCGGCACGAGTCGAAGTAACGAAGCCAAAGTTTCTGTCTGCAAATTCGGACAGGTCAAGTCAAGTGGGCTTTTTTTATCGATCTTGACTACCCAATCAAACAAACCTTAGGACTTGTAAGCTTTCTTTGTCCAGACTTCAGACCGGAGCGCTGGCTTCGCCACTTTCATTCTGAACGCAATGTTAGAATCAACTCGATTATTACGAGCTGACTCCTAACTAGTTTATGGAGCAAGATTGAGTTTTTATAGTTTCAAGAGCTGCAGTGTCTTCAACACCTGAAACTCGAGACAAAGGGTCGAAGCCAGCGCACCTGTTTGAAGTTCCTAACAAGTCTTATGACTTGGAGTCTTACCACAGTCAGAAATAATGGTTGTGATTATAGTAGAACATAGTGGTATATGAGAGATTAAGGTCGATTATGGATGATAAAACAATATGGTAGATGTGTCGGCCATAACATAACGTTGAACTTAGTATATTTAGGTCAATATTGGAGGAGGCAATATTGCTTGGCCAGGAAACGAAGGTCGATGGTAGTACATGTATGTTTGAAGACTGTACATATTTGGTAGAGCATATGCTCGAGCATAACTATGATAGGTTATCAACGGATTTCCCTACGTACGATCATGAGGGAATTCCTCCCATTATTTGGGGAAGAATATGTATGGACTGCCACGGATTATAATAATGTGGCTAGAATTCCCAAACTAATCGACCAAAATAATATTGTATAAATGCGAAACATCTAAAAATTCATATTGTAGTGCAAAAATTGTGCGCATTTTTAGTTTTTTCTTTCCTGGCGAATTGCAAAAAATTGCAGGGTATGTATGGACGCTAACCGCCTTGACGTTTTTTAAACTATGGCTTCCAAATTTTTTATTAACGCTTAGCCACATTTGCGTAGTTACCCATTATTTTTAGTTGTTTGTTGTATCCCCTGTTAAACATTATTGCAATCTTTGATCAAATATTGCCATCTATTTTTATGTTCATTCAGTTTATATCTGTAAAGTTTCATCAAGAATTTATTCCCATTAGCTTTATGTAAAAGGATGTCAAATTTCGTGCTATATTTAGCCTAACGTACCCTGACAACGGGTACGATAAAATTTATCAATCGGATTGTGACTTCCTCTAAACTGTGTAGTATAGCTCTATACCGGTTTAGAGTTAAAAGAAGTTACATATAAATGTGCGTTAACTGCACAGACTAGTTCAAGCTCCTGCTCCAGCATAGTTCTGAAGCTTAGACCTTTAGACCATTCTGAGTTGCAGGCCTAACAAGCACGTATGAATTTATTAAACATTTTTTTCTATGAGAAACTAATCATCAGCAAATAAAGCAAGCATCCAGTGCTTAATATAAGAACAGTTGAAAAAGTTTATCTTGGTAGATTTATATGTAGTTGTATCATTCGTTGAACACAGTCGATTTTGGTCGTGAATGGCGTTTCTTACGGTTCACTATGGTAGATCATGGTTGTGCAGCTAAAACCTTAATGGTTGTAATTGGGTATGTATGGTTGGGAATTATAGTTGAAAAAATGGTCGAAGGTTGAGACATATCTCTACCATAATGCACCCCATAAAGGTTGAATATGGAGGATACTTCGATAATAAACAACCAAAGATCTCGACCATAATCATAGTAGTTCTACTATAATCACGATCATTATTTCCGACTGGGACTTGCCAAAAATCTCGTTAATCCACCGTCTGCTTGGTATACTACGTAATTTTGCGAGGAATTAAAAAAAAAACGCAGCGTTCGTCAGACAGCAAAGAATAGCTAAAACAGAAGGTATAATGTGACCTTCAGCATCCCATACGCACAAACATATTTAATCTTCCTTATATAATAAAGCCCTTGGTGTCTTTATTTATTTCGTGTCCGCTTTGAAGGAAATAGATAACCGAAAAATAAACCAGGTTGCAGATTTTGTAATTACGTTTTCGTAGAGATCGACGATCAGCTTGCAGAAAATTGTTAAAATTGGATCCTTAGCTCTTCATCTGGATGCACTTCTTGCTTGAAACACTTCTTGAAATCGGGACAGTATGTAGCTGTGCAGCTTCTGGAGTCCGATTTTAAAAGTTTTTTCTCTCAGTTCACGCCGTATAAATTCTGCAGATAATCAACGGGGCACTCACGAGGTGGTGATTTTTCAGGAGCAGTAGAAAATTATTTTTTCTAGCTTACTGTCTTTCTTATTAAATTTGACGATGTAGCTTTCTCTTCAAGTATGTCACGAGCACTTGGCAGTAGATAACTATTTTTTTAGCTCACTGCCTTTCTCTGAGAGTGCATATTTCGCTTCAGAGGCCGAAATTTGAGCACTTCAGTGAAACAGAGTTAATTATGGAAGACGGTATTATGGATACGGCGCACTAACAATGCATATAAGGTGACTGGATGGGCATTCAAGTTTATTGCAGTGTTTTACTCAAGATTTTACTTTGGAAAACGCACGTTGAATAAAGACAGAGGATAGGGCACGTAAAGGAATAACGAGACTACTAAGGTCTCAAGAACGAAGACGTGCTATCAACGGAGAGATGTAGCGCCCATGGGGCGGGGCACAGTGACAAGAAAGACTTGAAGTAGAAGTGTTACAGAAGGAAATAAGAGTTGCTTATAAGCGTGAACGGCAAGCCAAAAAAGAGAGCAAACATTATTGCGTGAATTTTTTCACGCACGGGTCCACTAGTGTATCTATAATGTATATTATTTTATATACATCCATTTTATAATAAAACACAGTTGTTGGTCGCTTGCCTGCTCGCTTGCTCCAATGTTGGTCTTTCCCTCCGTCACGCTGTTAACTATTTAAATAGGAAAAAATTCATCTACCGAAAAGCTAGTCCAGAAAACCAGAATTTCAGTCCTTGGTTTAACGTAGACCACAATAGCTTCTGAAGTATATGGTCAAACGTGAAAATACTGCCTTTTCTGAATTTCGCTTCGTTTCAAAACTAGCTCGGTACTTTTTGTTATGACTCTGAGGATTTTTCTTCTGAGCGTGGAAGGTGAAAGACGGTATCTTTGATAGAGCTATTGATCCTATCGGGTATAAGCTACTGTATTTCACACATTTTTTTTAAAGCTGAATTTCTTTATAGCTGTTCGAGAGACTCAGTGTTGGTTGGAGTTTTCGTCTCTTTTGAGCATAATCCATTTTGCTTAAGCTTTTTTAGCTGATTCTCTTTGTAGCAGCTGAAACTTCACGCCTAGCAGGCTCCTTTTTATATTGAATTTACATTACAGCCAAATTTCGATGCTTGAGGTTCAACTATCAGTTGGTATCCAGGTTACTGAATTCTTTTCACTGAATTATATTTTTTTGGTGCTGCTCAACGTTTGACCAAGGTGATATTCGCGCCTTATCTAGCAGGGGATGTTTGCTCACGCTGGGGCCTGCAGGGGTGAGACCGCGCAGAACTAGAAAAATTTAAGAACCACTGAACTTACACGATATGTGTCGCATTTGTGAAACAAATAGCTACATTCATATTCGTTTCTTCGCTTCTTTTTTTAGATAAACGTTTTCAAACGCCCTTATATTCATCCTAGTGCTGCTTCTCCTGTAATCAGAAGTTTGGCAGTTAGTCAAGGCTGTTGACCAGCTTATGGAAAATTATTTACATCCTCTGATCACACCAATTTCTGTCTTGTGTTTTACAGAAGACCTTGGGCTGAATCCTGCAGGCATTGAGTACAACCCCATCGAGCAGGAGGGTTGTTGGTAATACCATGGCGCTGCTGACTGGTCGCGGCCCTACCGAGTCTATCGTGACTATAGCTGACACACGCGGCCTCACTGGGAGAAGAAAATCGACCGGAGAAGTCTGCAGTAACCGTGCAGCAAAATATTACCGTGCCTTGTCATATTAAATTAATCTAGCTTTAGTTCAGAGATAGCGTCTGGGGCCGCCGCACTGCACAAGCTGGTGTGGCCGGATGACCGTCCTTCATTGCTTCAAAGACAGGTAGCTCAATTTTATACGATAACGTACGGTATAATACTTTACTGCACATAAATTACTAATTTACAGTAGACAGAAGAAACAGTTCTAAATCAGTGGTAACATTTTTTTGTTACATCAACGTGTATTTGGTATAGCCATCTTTCGGTGTATCCAGAGACCATCGGAAATTTCTAATATTCGAAAGTAAGGATTGTGTCTGTAGAAACCAGTCCCAAAGCTTTCTTTACATTTGTATTGGTGTTTACTGTACAATATAGTAGGTCGAGTAATGGATCTTAACTTAGGCAATATTCATATAATACTAGCATGAGCCATGTTTCTAATGGGTAGGCAGTAAGCGATTGGGATCAGTGAATTCCGGAAGGACAATCTCAAAGGGGGATCTAGGAATCTTTGGAAGGGCAACGCCAATGGAGGGTCAGCGAGCTTTGAAAGGGCATGCAAGCAATTAAGCTCGAGGGATCATGCACTGAGCTTCAGAAGAGTGAGACGGCTGTAGGAATCATCGAGCAGATTTGAATCATGGCAGTTCTCCACTACAACGTGCTTTACGGAGCTAACTTCAGGCTAGTGTGTTGGGTATGTGAAAGTGAAATTGTGTCTTGTACTTAGCCTGCTTGACCCTGTTAAGTTTTACTCAGCAGACTAACATTAGCATTAAAATAATATTTTGTACGATATTTTCTAGCAAATCTGTTATCTTGTAACCCATGTAACTGACTTTCACTACATAGTTAAGATGCCGCATTGCAGCTGTCTCAAGTCAAATAATTATAGATAGGTATTACACTCCACCACTACAGATTGTGCTCGCTTTCATTACATTGACATTAGACCATGATAAGTAAACAATGTGTGCTAAATATATCTGGTCAATATTATTGTTATGGTTTAGCCTTTATCGTACGCTCAGGGCTGGATTAACTACTAGACAAGGTAAGGACGTGCTTAGGACATCAAAGGAAGGTGGTGACCACATGTTCATCATTCGTCATCGTATATTTTCAATATTAATGGTCACAAATTTTTCAGCTGAATACTCATATTCTCTGATAAAGTATATTAAAAATCCCATCAGAAAAACTATAGCTAGAATGCAACAAGGCACGCTGGATGCCATTATGTATAGATAGAGAAAGTTGTATTACGTTATGTAAGTTTAGTTTTGAGGATCAGATCAAAGGCATCAAAGGTTAAAAAAAGGAAGCCAAATTTCAAAGGTGAAAGTGAACAAAGATAAACATTGTTTTCTTCTTACAGTTGGATTGGTTTCATTTTGAATAATAAAATTTCATGGGATTTCTTATGTTTATATTTTAATTGCGTAAGCAAAGACGACAGAATGAAAATCCGCATTGGCATGCAGTATTTCCATAAGAATTTAAATTGCGCTACGTTTAAGGTTACTGACCGTAATATATATTGGTATATCTGGGCAGCAGATCATTATCTATACAAGTGGAAAAGGAAGCTGTAAAGCTCTGTAAGCTTAGAAGTCATCTTCGTTTCAATGAAACTTGTATATATATATATCCGTCAATTAATCAACATTTCTTCTTCTAATTACTATACCTTTTCATGAAATATCAATTGAACTAATCATGTGTTCCCGTCTTTAAATATAAGATGTAATCAAATCAGGAGAAGAAAAGAAAATCCGCATATTGGAAAAATGTCATAATTAGATTTTAAGCAATGTTATGGATAAACAATGAAGAGTGGTCAATATTTAGTAGCATAACTCTAGTGTGATTGGACAGCACGCAATCTCTTTGGCATCTGCTCGATTAGTTTCCTATAGAACTTCGGTGAACTGGCGTACCACTTTTATTTTTATCTACAATTTATTAAGATGAATATTTTCATAGCAGAACTGGTTCCTGATACAATACCATACAGTCTCTATTGGATTCAAGTCTGGAAATTGAACAGGCCAATTCAAACATGCAATGTGATGGCCCTGGTGGAATCTCTAGCAGCTGTGGATATTGTAGCATCGTATTGCATTAAAATGAAATTCACGGGCAATTAATAATAACATATAATGGGGTACATGATGTTCGACCAGCATGTCTCGGTATTGGAAAAAATAAACGGCCGTTTTACAGAACCAGAGTCCTTGAACCATGATCGCTGATTCCTACGATATAATGAGAGAACCTTCTCCACCTTGTGGTGTTGAAACGGTACACTTGAGATGAAATTCTTCTCCTTTTCTCCGTCGAACAATCTGCGTTAATTTCATTACTGCCTAACCTATTGAACTCGCTTTCGTCAGTTAATACAACTCTTCACAAAAGCAGCTTTCGTTGCCCGTCTGCCAACAAGCGACGCCACTACTCTGACGACTGACAGAGGTAGAGAAAGCGACGGCACAGTGCGGCAGGTTGTATTTATGACGTAGTTGTGGCGACTTCGGGTGAGCTTCGTTTTACCAAAAGCCCAAATCAGTTGATTTTGAAACATAATTCGGAGATAAAAGAGTGTTGTTTGCATCTACAAACACTTCATTTGTCTAAAATAAGAAAGAACAGCGAAAATGTTCCAGAAATATTACAGTTAGTTTCACAGTAAAACACATATCACGCCTCAGCCATAACGTGACAACTTTCAACTTAGGAAGACATTTTACAGGGTGCAAGTATGAGTCTGTCAGAGCTGGGCGCGTCACTCGTTTGGGGGACTTGCGACAATGCGTCACTGCCGGAGGGGATGTTGCGTCAACGTTAATTCGTCGTTTTTCTTCCGCAAAAGTTGTGGCATTTTTTTTGCGTCGATGCGTCATTGCGTCACTGGCGGATACGGTCATTTTTACTAATGAACTTGATGTACGAGAAAATCATATAATTGTAAAATAGAAAATACTATCAAATTGATATTCAAACAGTCAATTGATATTTTAACTCAATTTGATTTCTTTTAATAATTTATTAAATTTTTTGATATTATTTTAATTTTTTATTAAAATTAAAACTCAGCCTCATCTCTTTTACTTCATTATAGTTACCTCCGCCAAGTAGGTTATGTTTTCGTCGTGTTTGTCTGTCACCAAGATAATAAGTTATGGACGGGTATTCACAAAATTTACAGGGAATGCTAGGCGTGTAATGAGTAACAAATGATCAACTTTTGGTGACGATCCGTTCCACAGTTTGTTTGCGTTTCTTTCTTCGTACCATACCTCAAAAAAGCTATAAACGGATTTTTANCACCAAAATAATAAGTTAAGGACGGGTATTCACAAAATTTACAGGGAATGCTAGGCGTGTAATGAGTAACAAATGATCAACTTTTGGTGACGATCCGTTCCACAGTTTGTTTGCGTTTCTTTCTTCGTACCATACCTCAAAAAAGCTAAAAACGGATTTTTATGAAATTTACATGAGTTGTTACGTATGTATATCACGAAGAGCAAATGATAATATTTTGTGATGATCTAGTTGTTTGTGCATTTGTCTGCGTTCGATTTATTGTTTGTTAACAAAATGACTGAAGAAATTATGAACAAAACTTTATGAAATTTACACAGATTGTTAGAAATGGTCAAAGATCAAAATTAGGTGATGATCGCTTGGTCTGTTTGTGTGTTTGACTAATGTTTGTCAGAATGTTTGTCAGTAACATTACTCGAAAAGTTATAAACATATCTTCAAGAGATTTACAGAAACTGCTATTACTTTCAAAAGCTACGAATGTCAGATTTTTGTGCTAATAAAAAGGAAATTATAGTTTCAGAGCTAATGTGAATTTTTCAGACACGTTGCTTAACTTGGCGGAGGTATGCGCTTTGAGAGTTCTCTAGCTTTATTTAGTTTACTTAATTAATTTTGTTACTGTTGCTGTATCAGAATCATGGTATCACGGAAGTTATTTATATTACAATCTGATCCTGTGCACTTTTGATATGATAAAAAAGGTGCCTACAAATTTGACAATAGGCTTTTGTAAGTTTGTCCATTGAACTGTCTGGTCCTGGCTTCAGTTGCTGAAATATTTTTGATAAATTTCACTATTATCTCGTCACTCGAACTCATACCATTTATACTGTTCAACAGAAATTGATGCGCTGAACAGAAATTTATGCTACTCTTACCGAGCATTTTCAAATTAAATAGATTTTCTACGAACATTGTTCAAGAATAACTGTTATCCATACCCTCTTGTAGATCACTACTGCAAACTAACTATTTCAAGAGCACTTTTTTCCAACTTCAAGGGTCTTGGGGCGGTAGAAGATATCTTTCTAGAAAAAAATTCTTTTAACACAATTTTCTTTATCCCCATTTGGCAACTTTTCCAAACTAGCCACTAAGGAAAATAAAAAAGTTGAAAAACGCTCCACCGTATGCTGTATATATGCTGTGCGGAGAACGATTCACGCATAGCAGTAGCAACGTATCGTTCACGTTCACACGCGCAATCATGTGCGGTGAAACCCAATGAGCTTGTCAACAACATTTTCACTGAAAGTCGGATAGGCTTAAGCGGTGCAAAAATTACTAGTGTGAACTGACCTTTCGCCTGTACGACGCGTCACGATCTTCATTGTATTTAACGAACTGTAAACTATACTGTCGGTTTGCGTTTTTCCGTGCATTGCCAAAAATCCAAATATTACATGCAATGCACATTATAAGTTGGGGAACATACAGATCGGCCAGGAAAGTGGACAGAGAGTTATCGTACATTCCAGAACGTGTGATACGAGTATGTATTTCCAATAGGAGCTAGTTTCATTCGACAAATGTATTACAGTACTTATGTGCAGGCGGATATATAGTGTCAGCCTCGCAATCTGGGGCACACCGAATAGTAGGAGGGAAGGGAGTTAGTGTTAGCGAATATCTCGTGGGCCTCAGGGTTACTATAATCTTCGGAGAATCCCAGATCTTCAGCTGAAATGCCAGGTGGAATGAAACGTGTCTCCAAGCATTTAGTGTACTAAAGAACAACACTGCAGGGTGGCTTTCGACGTACTGTGTGTCGGAGCGTCTTCATAGTGACTTGACGCGGTGGACTGTCTGTCAGGAATAATGAACGGCTCTCTCAGCTCGGGGAGCTCTTTTGAAGGCTTTAGTTGTGAGACAGTACATGGTGCTGGTGCACATCACTCCCTTATTTTTTTAAAGTTAAACATTGTCATTTAAATTGATAGCTAAGGCATAAAGGCCTCAAAATAAAAACTTCACTTTAAATTATATCAACTGATTAATTTTGAAATTAATTCCATGTGGGTTGGCAGTTATCACCATTTCGAATCGGCCACCCCTGCAGATCGCGCGACGGTAACCAGCACAGCTGCTACGCTGGCAAGGGAAGTGGAAAGAAGGCAGTATACATTTTGCTGAAGAAGGAGAGGAAATTGTGTGTGTACTCCTATCTAGCTAATGATACATGTTTTCAAATTCAAGTGGCTGAAAATTTTCTCATAAAAAAAAAACAGCGCCAGGCTGGTCACAATCCATCACACTTAGAATTCATAATAATAATAAAAAACAGCCTTTGTTGTACAGTGATTTAAATTTATTCTTAAAAAAAACTACTATTGTTTTCCGGCATCAAGTCTGTTTAATGTGATATACTATATAGGGGGCTATCTATCAGTCGGCGAAATCAAGTCTTCAAGGCCGGAACTTCAGGCAGGTGCGCTGGCTTTGACTCGTTGGATGGAGTTGCAGGCGCTAAACCCTAACCCAAAGGCCTTCCGAAAAATCTATCTTTCCAGCAAAATTGAGTGGTCAGCTGTCTCAATTACAATTAAGTTGAGCAGTTTCTAACACCTGCAACACAATTTAAAATGACGAAACCAGAACTTCTGTTTGATGTTCTAGGCT
The DNA here is from genome assembly GCA_001587735.2 of Parhyale hawaiensis. NCBI lineage: Eukaryota > Metazoa > Arthropoda > Malacostraca > Amphipoda > Hyalidae > Parhyale > Parhyale hawaiensis. The sequence goes on along the minus strand of LQNS02008639.1, from coordinate 38,589 downwards.
AGTTCAGCTTTGTGGCTTTGTTTTGCCCCAACTTTAACAAGTTATTCGATGTTACCTTATATCTACCCATGCAGAAATAATCGTTGTTCCAATTTGCACGATCAACTGCTTGCATCGAGATCTGGACGCTCCACATAACTTTTCGAGAAAATCGAGTGAGGGAGGTTCAATGGAGTTGGAGCCCCTTTCCAATCCGTAATGGCATGTACTGTCTGGATAAGGTGTCATCGCTTGGCACAGCTAAGTCATATTTAGCTAAGTCTACAAGTCTTGACTTGTCCAGCACTTAGAACAGTAGCGTTGATTTCGATCCTTTGAATCGTGTTACAAGTTTTACACGAGTTTGTGATGCTCGGTTAAAAACCAAGTCTCCTAGGATTGCCCCCATACCGGTAT
>LQNS02008056.1:23614-54732 GCA_001587735.2 Parhyale hawaiensis | reverse complement strand
CGTTCCAAAGGATCCACAAGCACTGGTTCGTTTTTAAGATGCTATTATGCTAATTGGCTCAAAGTAGTGCACGAGTGCAGTTCATCACAGTTCATCAGGAGCTATGGCTCAGGACTGAAGGCTGTTATGCTTCTGTTATGGAGGGAAAACATCCGTAAAACACGACGGTATTTCGATCCGTCAAACCTTATTTCTGTCTGCTTGAATCATTTCAAAGAACTGCTGATTTAATTTTCAATGTTCATAAGTAAACCAGGAAGCTGAAACTGGCTAAATTAATTAGTGAAGTGGTAGCAGGTGTAAAATTGGAAGCTCTCGCCTCTGATTTTTGTATATTACATATTTACACTCTAGAGTATTACTTACGACTCTTGCCTAATGTTACATATTGTGCAAGTATGTCAATATCAATATACAATAATTCATGAACTCCGAAAATACACCTGAGTTTGTGCCTTTTGGTGCCCAAAACGAGAAAAAAAATTGAATGGATTTACTGAAGTATTTAAATACATTTATGTATTTAAGTATTTAGTATTTAATTACATTTTACGGATGTATTTAGTATTTAAATACTTTGATGTATTTAGTGCCCATCACTGGTTACATACCATAGTAGTCAACAGATAACAGGTAAAACTAGAGTGTAAGCTGGTTTGAACAGCCACAACGTTACGAACAAAATACACCTAGACGCATCCTGCTGAACTCGCTCTTCAAGCTACTTTTTCACCGAGTCTGGTGGAGCCTTTATGGGCGAAATGCTACAATCGACAAGTTTAGCTTCTCGTCTGCAATGGGCTTCAGTGTTCGCTGCATACTTGATCAGTAGTAAGTTGAATAATCAAAATCGAAGTTTAGCTGCAATCTGAATTGAAAATGTTTTGGACTCTACTCAGGGTTAATTTTTAACTGTGACAAAGAAATTTAGCTAAAACAGCATGCAAAATAGCTGATGCACGGCGGAATCAAACCACTACTTTCAAATTGAAGAGGGTTTCAGAACTTTCGAACATGCCTATGTTCCAAAAACTTTATTTGCAATCGTAGTTCAGTGCTGAAGTTTCATTGTATCTCTTCTTATTATTCAGCAGATAAATTTTTCTCCTTTCCAAATTTTTAAGAGCGTGACGGAGAGATAGACCAAACCAAAGGAGCAAGCAAGCAACCACAAACAACTGTGTATTTTTATTTAGTGGATATAAGCATATGAACTCGTAAGCATAGAAACATATAAACACACGACGGTGCCCAGTCGGAAATAATGGTTGTGATTAAGATCGATTATGGATGATGAAACAATATGGTAAATATGTCGACCGGAACATAAAGTTGATTTTAGTATATTTAGGTCGATATTGGTCGAGGCAATATTGGTTGTTGAAGGTTTGTCAGGAAACGAAGGTCAATGGTAGTACATGGATGTATGAAGACTATAATGTATGGTAGATGGTTGTACAAGGATGTTCGAAAATTAAATATGGTAAAGCATAACCATGGTACTTTATCAAAGAATTTCTTTACGTACGTTGTATCATGAGTGGAATACCTCCAATTATTTGGAGAAGAATATGTATGGGTTGCCATGGATGATAATATGGCTTGAATTCCGAACATGATCCACCAGTATACTATTTTATGACAATGAGTTTGAATGCGAAACGTCCAAAGATACATATTATAGTGCAACAAGAGTGCACATTTTCAGATTTTCTTTCCGGTCGTTGAATTGCAAAAACTGTTGGGTATGTATGGTCGCTAACCGCTTTGACGTTATTTTTATCTATTGCTTTGCCACTTTAGCGTAGTTACCTATTATTCTTATTTATTTGATGTATCCTTTGTTAACCACTATTACAATCTTTGATCAAATCTTGCCATCTATTTGAATGTTCATTCAGTTCATATCTGTAAAGTTTCATCAACAAATTATTCCCTTAGCTTTAGGCAAAACAATGTCGATTTTCATGATAAATTTAGCTTTACGTACCCTGAAAACGGGTACGGCCAAAATTCATCAATCGGCTTACGACTTTCTCTTAACTGTGAAGTACTGGTGCAAGCTCGTGCTCTCTCTCTATATATATAGCATCTTACCGAAGTAATGAACCTTTCTCCATTCTGAGCTGCATGTCTAGCACGCACGTATAAATTACTTCTTTTTGTTTAAGAAATTAATCATCAGCAAACAAATCAGGCATCTAATGCTCTATATACCGGCTTAGAGTTAAAGAAGTTGCAAGTAAATGTGCGTTAACTGCACAGACTGGTGCAAACTCGTGCTCTATAGCATCTTACTGGAGTAATGAGCCTTTCACCATTCTGAGCTGCATTCCTAGCACGCACGTATCAATTACCTCTTTTTGTTTAAGAAATTAATCATCAGCAAACAAATCAGGCATCTAATACATAATATGTCAACAATTAAAAAAGTAGATCTTGGTAGAATATAGTTGTATCATTCACTGAACAAAGCCGATTTTGATCGTGAAGGGTGTTTCTTACGGTTCACTATGGTGGAACATGGTTGTGCAGCTATAACCTTAATGGTTGTAATTGGGTATATAGTTGGGAATTATATTTGGGAATATGGTCGAAAGTTGTGACATGTCTCTACCATAATGCACCCCATAAAGGTTGAATATGGAGGATATTTCGATAATGAACAACCAAAGATCTGGACCATAAGCATAGTTGTTCTACTATAATCACAACCATTATTTCCGATTGGGTGATTGTTATATTGTTTTGGTTTGTTTATCTGTCGTTTTCTCTCATGCTTGAAGGAATCTTATCCTAGGGCTGTGGTATTTTCCAAGTCTGAATTTTCGATGTGATTGGCAGAAATACCCGATCAGAGCCACCGTGACGGTGTAGTGGATGCTTCTGGGCTCAGGGCATTTTTTGGCTATTGGTGTTGGCTAAATTCGAGGATGATTGTAACAGAAGCTTTCCTCTGTGTCCTGTCTGTGTGAAAACATGTACTGTTGCTACGAATCGAAATAACAGCACTCTTCTCTTCTAATATCTGGAACGATTTCGGAAATGGCGCAGTCGGATGTTTTCGAATTGGCAGTAGGACTTATAGTAACAACTTGCATAGGATCCTCGAGAGCAGAAGGGAAAGCAGAGACTGTTACAATTTATCACATCGGACGACGGGGACTTCAACGACGGTTGTGATTATTTTGCTGCGTTTACCACTCTATATTATAGAATTACGATCGACTACTGTTCATAAGCAATGAAAAACTGCGGACGTAATATTTACAGTTTCTTTGCGAGCATCTTTTTTGACGGGGGGCCATAGACACATAAACAAGCAGTAGATAAACAGATACATATATATTGTTTTTATCATAGTGTTCGCTGATACTAGCAGCTTAGAAAAAAGAATCATATACTTATGATGCTGCTTTGTCTTCTTTCTTGCATGAGTTAATTTTTTTCGCTGGCGATGATGAACTCTTCGCTTTGCGGTCCGTATCTTAAGTACAGTTTATGGTTTCGGTTATACTGAATATTAAATTTATTTTCACAATGGTGATTGGCAAAAATGGCATTTCATTTATGAGTAGATTGCAATGAGTAGATAGGCAGTTGCAACATATCTCTAGCAATTTCAGTACCGGGGTCAAATACATGACATGAACATCAAAGTGGTAACGGTGCCAATTCTTCGCCGTCATTTTGTATAGCGACCCGGTAGCTAATATGGCTACGTAATGGCAACAGGGGCTTTACATGTCCGCCCGCAGACCAGTCATACATTGAGTGTAGACCATTCTATAAACTTTTGAGGTGCGCCTCGTAAATCGAGCAGCGCACTTTTCTCTTCTCCTCACGAGGCCATGTTTCGGTTCACCACATGTTCTTCCTCCAGTGGTCATTGGCACAAGTTCTGACGGAGAAGCGCCGAAGTCCACAGTAACTCTGTCATTCAAATGCGATTCCAAATTGTTCCTATCGGCTAAGTTGGAACACGGTAACTTCTCCTGTTACTCAGCTTCGTTGCAGAGTTTCGGAGCCGTTGCTTGTAGTCATTTGCTGCTGCAATTTCCCAACAATCGCTCCATGAAGATGTTTGAGAAATCAGTGCAAACTATGGCAGTAAATAAATTAAACTTAGGAATGAAATTTTACTCCAATTTTACAAAAGATCGAGAAACCAAATTTAAAAATAAATTCAAACCATGATGAGTTCATCTTTAACCGTAAGTACATTAGGAGAAAGAGTCAATGTGTAAAGTGTTTTTTTTTTTCATTTTCAAATTTGAGAAAACGTCCTCCTTTCAGTTACATAACAAAGTTGGGCGGGCCTTTTGCGTCGTGTTCATGAGCCAGCTCGGGGAGCCATTGAAGCCCTAAATCTGTTCATTTTGTGAGAGCTTTCATGTCAGGGGAAACGTGAAGCGAGGGCGCTTGCTTGACAGGAAAGAATACATGCAGGTAACTCGCCTGACACTAGCTATTCTATTTGAGTAAAGGACAGTACGTGAGCTAAAAAAAAAAAACCCAGCTGCATTTCTAAATCCTCAAACTGAAATTTTTGAAGAGCGTTTACGATTGTGGGTTAGTTTTTTATCTAATGACAGCATGATTAATCGAATAGGTTTTGAATAGATTTCATGTGTTTATAGCACACAGCTACACGTTACAATACAAACTAGAGCTGCATTCCGTCCAAAAGCACAAACCACCGGCAAGAAACGTAACAGTGAACTAGAACGCCTCGTAGCGTGCGACCATCACCCGCGGTATAGAAGCACATTCCATAACCATCATTTTTGATGGCCAGCTAAGCCTAGTTTTTTGGTGTGATTCACATCGAAGACAGCCCACCAGGTTCCCTGCAAAAAAAAAAAAATCATGAACATAGCTCATCTCCTTCTATACCTGTTTTTGGGTGGAGAGCAAATTTCATTGCCGTCACTTTTTATTGCCAGCTAGTCCTAGTTTTTTTTTTGGCTTGGGTTATATTGAGGACAGCCCACCAGACTTCCTGCAAAACATCATGAACGCAGCTCACCTCCTTCTACCTTATTGGGTATGTAGCAAATTTCATCGCCGTCATTCTTTATGGCTAGCTAATCCTAGTGTTTGGCATGGGTCACATCGAGGGCAACTCACCAGACTGCCTGCAAAAAATATGAACGCAGCTCAACTCCTTCAACCACTTATTTGGTGGATTGACAAATATATACATTTACAAATATATTTATTCTGGTTCTAGATGGCGTACATATTGAAGAATTAGATCAGAAGCAAATAATTTAGTTGAAATTTTATTACCCACGACGCGTTTCGCTGTAAACTCAGCTCATCAGGTGGGAGGATCGAAGATGGTGAACAATATTCAGGATGTAGATCTTTTTCATAATAATGTCTGCATTGTGCACAACAGAGTTCTCAGCAGCCAACTTCTCTCGCACGCTTTCAGAACTTACACTGCGAAGATTCCTCATTTTATATTCTTCGCACTCGACATTCTAAAAGCAAGGATGCTCTTTCTTTTAACAATTCTATGTAGTACAACGGACAGCTCTTTGTCCAGTCGATAGCTTTTGCATGAACATCATCAGTCATCGCGGAGCGCCTCACCGACACTACATCCGTACTCGAAGCCTGATCGTAGCCGACTGACCTTGGAGTGAATATAGGTGAAGGGAGCATACCCCTATTATTGAATAGGAAACTCCGCCCCTTACTTTATTTTCGGTGGCTGTCCCTCTTTGATTCCACCGACGCGTTATATTGAGTTTAACTAACGTCGATTGAAGCTGCACTTTTCTCAAATATTATTGTAGAAAATAAATACATAAATCTCCAGGAGTATATTGATCATATTCATTCTTTGAACAGCTAGATTAAAGCGCTAATAAAGTTTTTGGTTGAAAAGCAATCCTCAGATGGCGGCGGGTTCACGCATCTTCCGCCATTTTCCACGAACTTACATGGGTTTAAGCTGCTCTTTTCTCAAATATAATTTAATAAAATAAATACATAAATCCATATGAGTTTATTTTTTCTTTGAACCGCTACATTAAAGCGCTAATAGAGTTTTTTGGCATGAAAGCGATCGATGATGGCGTGAAAGCCATCGACGATGGCGTGAAAGCCATCCATTGATGGCGCTGGCGTAACGCCTCCGCCATTTTCCAGGAACTTATATGGTTTTAAGGGGGCCTTTTCAGGGAATATGGTCAAAATTTTCAACTTTGTGTTTTATGCTCAAAAAGTGTCCTCATGTATGGGGCTATAATGTCTATAAATGCTCCAGTCATCCACTGTCTGAGTTTTTTCCAGATCCATTTGTTCGGGTGAGGTATACTCGTCGGACTGGTGCTCTTCATGAGTTTGCCTTGGAACCGTTACGATGCCGTACGGGCCAGTATTCCCGTTCGTTTTTTCCATCGAGTGTGGATGTCTGGAATGGTCTTGATGGCTCTGTCTTTGCTGGTGCTGGTATTGGCAGCTTTAAACGATCTGTGCACAGAGCTATTCTGTGATCTCGGATCTTCTTTTTTTCATTCTTTTGTTTTCTCCACTCGCTGGGCTGGTTGCGTGGGGGTTTGTTAACCTCATGGAGTTTCTCTGTTCCTACGTCGCTAGCCTGGTGTGATTTAATAATAATATAACGTCCCAAATTTTTAGGGGGCTAGCAGCACTAGAAACCCCCGAAAGGAGGGGGTCAAAATTTGCTTCTTCTTTTTTTTGCTGCAAAATGATTTGTATACGAAGGGCTATTACGTCCAAAATTTTTAGGGCGCTAGCAGCACTAGAACCCCCCAAAAAATGGGGAGAAAAGGGGGTCCGGAGGGGTCAAAAATTGACTTTTTCATTATTTATTCATCTAAAGGTATAGCTATTTCATATTTTTATTAGTGAATGACGAATGTAAGGTATTTGTAGGTGGACATGTACTATAGATAAAACATGTCAAGTGCCTTTCCTTTGCAAACAGCACATGTTTTACAAAATTTATCTACAAAAACAAGGAAATTCACATATTTTATGAATTCTTCTGTAACCCATCTAAAGTCTCATGTCAATAGAGAACGAAAAGGAAATTCAAAAAACCCCTCCTTAGCATCGTTAGGAATGTTTCAAGGATTTCAAAACTGTCTTTGTTTTTAGTGTTACTTACGTTCTTTTCAAAATTTATAATAAAAAAAGAAAAAAGGAAAATCTTATTTTCTAAAGAAACTAAGGCCTAAACTGAAAAAGTTACACGAACAAAATGTTTTTATTTTTTACTTCTACATCTTATGTGGAAATTTCAGAAAAATCAATTCAAAAATAAAAAAATATAAAATTTTGAAAAGCCCCCCTTAAGCTGCACTTCTCTCAAATATTATTTTATAAGACTATTAAACTAGTACATGAATCACTATTAGCATAGTCTTCCTTTGAACAGCTACGTAGAAGCGCTAATTGAGTTGTTAGTTTCACAAGCGTAGAGAGTGCTCTCCGCCATGTCCTGCTAAGAATGGGTTGCCAGATGTGACTAATTTAAGGCAAATTGGCCATTTCTAGCTAATTTACTCTTTGTTAACATAAATTTTTTAAAGAATTACGACAATTTTATATCTAATCCTAAATTCAACATGTTTCTTCGCTGTAGTGGCCTAAAATTTTGTAAAAAGAGGGAAATTTTCTTGAACTGACGTCACTGTGGCAGCTCAACCGTTCTCGTCCTCCATCGAGTCTAAGATACACCCTCGAAAAAGCCTTTGAAAGAATGTTAGGTGTTCGCCTACCGGACACCTGCTCCCTCCCCCTATATTTACTCCGAGCGACTGACCAGTGACCGCGACTGCATCAGTGCACTTGCATCAGCAATCACGCTGGCTGAACTTCCGGTTCATGTTGTAAATACCCCCTTGTCAAACGCTCGCCAGCGCTTGCGACGACGAGATGGACTGGCGTGATGCAAGTTCTGTACGGGGCTTTCGGCAGCGATTGCGACAACGAGATGCTGTGACGTCATGTACGGAGCTTTCAGTAGACTGCACTATACACGGACATTCCTTGGGGGATTACAGTCCCTTTTCTGCACGCCACTGGAATCTGCGCCTGGTTTCCTGAAATGGACATTTTCTCAGCTTATCAACAGTCATCGTATGAATGCACATGCCAACTAAAAAATAACGACAAAAATGAAAGTGAGACTGATAGCTGCTTAATTAACTTGCCGGAGAAAATAATGACATGATAGGTGAATGTGTGAAAATGATAATTTTTCAGCTAAAAGACACTAATTTACGTAGTCATGAATCTAGTTACGAGGTCACAGAATAGAGGAAATTTTCGGGGTATACTGCAAGCGCAGAAGCGAAATATAACAAACGATTTCTTCCGTATAAGTAGAGCTGTAACCTGAATTAATCTATCCATGACGAGTTAATTGAGCTTCAACATCTACATTACCAGCAACTGACGTGTCAGAACAAATTTCTGCGGTATTTTTGAAAGAAAATAAAAAATACAACTAATCATCTGCAATTCTTCAGCTTTAATATTGGCCCAAAATCGACCGAAGTGCCGGGATGAATACTTTAGTGATGAGACGATGTTTGTCAGGATTTGTGACCGTGTAAACAAATTTTATTAGTACTCATTGAACGGAAGTCCTAAATTGATTAGTTATCCCATTTATAATTGTCTTCTAACTGCGATGGCGCCGGTTCAAGTCTGGATCCAAAATAGGTGTTTGTCTTTGGCGGAGATTTGAATACGCACAATAGGGAGTGGGTGGATTCAGCATCGGTCACTGATGGCCATGATGATGCTGCTTTGAAATTTGCTCCTTGTCCGATTGTGTGCAGCTCGTGCAGCTATTCACTTAAATCGCTGGAAATTATCTCGACCTTGTCATAACAGATGTCCCTGTCCTGATTTGGTTACTATTTCAGTAGGCTCATCTACTGATGTATCTGACCACTCGTTGGAGTTCCATCAGGTTATAACCTCCGCCAAGGAGGTTGTGTTTTCGTCGAGTTTGCCTGTCAATCTGTTAGTCTGTCTCCCTGTCTGTCTCCAAAATAACTCAAAAAGTAATGGATGGATTTTAACGAAAGTTACAGGGAATTTTAGGAGGAACAGATGATTAACTTTTAGTGAAGACTGGACGACCCGAGACCCGTTGGGTCAACATCATCATCTTTTTCACTTTCATAAAAAGTGTTATGCAGCTGGTCATAGACCTAATGCTATTTGACTATTTGTCCACTGTTGCGACAATTTCCTTTACGGGTCACTATCACCAACTACTTTGTTAATCAAAAAAATATTTAGCACTGAGCCTCTAAGAACGGGAAAAGGCAGTATGTGTGTAGCGTAGCCTACTTTTTTTTCAAGTATCACCCTGAAATTTGCCGCGCACGTCCATGCAGCCTAGCTCACCGGCATGGAGCATGGATCAACCTTTCTAGCAAGAATCTGGAAGCAGAAGTTGCATTGAAAGGCTACAAACTTTTCAACATAGACCGACCTACAGAAACTGGCAGAGGAGGGGGTTCAATCATATATATCAATGAACACCTTAATCCTCTCTATAAAGGTTTTGCAGCAACTAAAGTATGTAAATTTTTCACTACCCATGCTCGTCTCAGCATTCGACAGTCGTTAAATATTATGCTCGCCTACAGGAGCCCACCCAGTACCGCTGAAACTGATGCAGCACTTTACAACAAGATCGAAAATGCACTGAATACTCCGAATGAAACAATTCTAATGGGAGACTTCAACCTCCCCCAAATTGATTGGAGTACCTTGTGAAGCCCAGCACCAGGCAGTAAAAACTGCTCGAATTCCTCAGCCACAACCACTTAACTCAGCACGTTAATGAACGTACGAGATACGGTAATATTCTAGATCTGGTATTCTCCACTCCTGCTTGTGAAATTGTTGACCTAGCCATCCTAGACCGGCTTGGTGACCACAACATGATTGAATTTACGCTCAAAACTGGCAATGAATTCACCACTAATACGAGTCATCTCAAGCTGCCAGACCATCGTCGGGCGAATTTTCAGGAAATGGCTACTGAAATAGAAACAACTGACTTCGAAACCCCAATGAGAGACGCCAGCGTAGAACAATGCTCATATATTTTGAAGACGAGTATAATGAGAGCAGCTGAAAGACACATCCCAACTAAACGAGTTCGTATCAGTAATCATCCCCTCCGGATGAATCGGACAGTCAAGCGCTGCATTGCTAGGCGACGAGTGCGTTACAAAGCCCGGAAGCGCAATCCAACAGAAAAAACAGGTCCAGTCGCATAAGAGCTTGGCTTGATGTAAAGAAAATAGTCAGAACCACAAAAAGGGAGAAGGAAGTTTCCGTAGCGGCTATGGCGAATCGCAACCCAAAGGCAATCTATAAATATGTAAATGAAAGACGATTCAAAAAAGAAACCCTAGGTCCGCTCAAACGACCTGACGGTGAAATCACCAATAGCCTAAGAGACAAAGCCACAATCCTGAACGACTGTTACACCTCTGTATTTACTGTTGAAAATGTTACGAATATTCCTGAACCAGCACCGATGCAAGTTGTTCCACTTAACACCTGTGTTTTCTCGGAGATCGAGATCCTTCAAGAACTCACCTACCTAAATGTGTACAAATCCACTGACCCAGATAACTTACTCGCCGTGTACTACGGGCAATGGCTCCAGTCATCGTAAAGCCACTGCTCAAAATATTTAATCGATCTCTAAGAACGGGTGAAGTTCCGCAAGATTGGAAACTAGCTAATGTAATACCGATACATAAGAAGGGGGATAAGAAAAGCCCCAGCAGCTTCGGTCGTCAGCAAAATCATCGAACGCCTTTTGAAAAAGCGCATCACTGATCACCTGAGGATGCAGCAACTCATATCCGACACTCAACATGGCTTCCGAAATGGAAGAAGCTGCTTGACAAACCTACTAGACTTTTTCTCAAAAGTTACAGATATTAAATATGAAGAAAAGGTTGTAGACCTTGTGTATCTCGACTTCCAAAAGGCTTTTGATAAAGTCTCCCATCACCGGCTAATGAAAAAATTGGAAGCCCATGGCATCCAGTGTAAATATTTACGGTGGATCAAGGCATGGCTTACGGGTCGGCAGCAGCGAGTGAAGCTTGAAAGAGAATCGAGGGAGTGGACACAGGTTTCATCACGGATTCCACAAGGTAGCGTGCTTGGCCCAGTTCTGTTCTCAATTTACATCAATGATCTCGATCTTAACATCCATAGTAAACTCAGTAAACTTGCGGTTGATAAAAAACTATGCCATCCAACAACGAAAAGAGCCGAGCTCCAACAAGACCTAGACCACCCAATGGAATGGAGCGCAACGTGGCAGATGAACTTTAATGTCGACAAATGCTCAGTAATGCAAGTAGGGCTGGTGAACTCTTCCACCCCATTGAAAATGAATGAGATGGAATGGGCTACTGTCACCCAACATCGTGACTTAGGAATCACTATTACAAACAAACTACAACGCAGTCAGCAAGTTGACGAGAGTGCGAAAACGCCAAGCAGAGTACTCGGATTCATCACCAGAAACTTCGAATACAAGTCCAAGGACATCATCGTTCCCTTGTGCAAGACATTAGTGAGGCCACACTTAGAATTTGCTGTTCAATTCTGGTCGCCGCATCTCTGTAAAGATATCAATAACATAGAAAGACTCCAACGCAGAGCAACAAAATTGATACCTCAGCTGAGAAACAAGGCGTATGAACGTCGCCTAAAAAAAGTGGGTCTGATCTCTCTCATGGAAAAACGACTCAGGGGGCAACTAATAGAAACATTCAAGTACTTGAATGGCTTCAACGACGTGCCTATAACGGGAATCTTTGAAAGAGACCTTAATGATCGCTTGCGAAACAACGGTCAAAAACTCGAGCATAAAGCTCGAAGAACAACTTTAAGTCAGCATTTTTTCCCTATTTCATAGCCAGCATTTGGAATAGACTACCTTCCGACGTTGTTGGTGCGGAGTCGGTCAACTCGTTCAAGAATCGTCAAGACATACACTGGGAGAGATATCCTCCACATCTAAGAACTCCTCCTCCACGAGTCGCAAGCACTTAACGGCCAAAGCTTCCCAGGCCATTTTAAGCTGACTTCTTCTCACTTCCGTTCCATCTATATATTTAAGCTCCGCATATCAGCGGCTATCGACCATGCTTGTTGGCATTCATGACCGTCTCTTTGGCGGAGATTCTTCTCCCCCTCTTTTTTTATTCTCTCTTTCTCTTTTTTTCTCTTTCGTCTTCCGTTTTTTCTCCTCTCTTTTTGCCGGTCCTCTACATCCTACTAACATAATGGCAATAGCTCATAGAGGGCCGGGGTGTTAGTCCCGTTGTCTCTTTGGGAATGGGCCTCTTGGTTCGTCTACTGCCGCCTATCTAATCTAATCTAATCTAATCTTCCGAATCACAGATACAAACGAACTAAATCTTCAACGCTCAATTTTTTTCCATCTCTATGTGAAGAAGCTGTGTGCTTTTCTTCAATCGTTCAAGCTTCTGATACCGGTCACGCGAATAAAATTACATTTTTTTCGTGCACACGACGCCTGTATCCAGGTTACGACGCTCCATAAATATTCTTCTTGATCTGACTCCTGAATGGTGGTTTAGATAGTATGGCTGACTCTTAAACCTCCCTGGGGGCATACCTATACCTTTTACGCTTGAATTTCTTTCTATCTTGAAGAAAAGAATTCGTGTGCAAACAAACAACCAAGTAAATAAAGTTCACAGACTTTTACTATAATACTACTAGACGGCCCGTGACCCCCTGGGTCATCATCACGATTGTCTTTGCTTCCGGAAAAAAAGTGTTATTCAGCTGGTCATAGACAACACGCTATTCAGCCGTCCTCGCCTGCCCGTACTGGTTGCTTCTCTAACGTATATTCTACACGCACTCTGTAAGCAAATTCTATTTTTATGTTACGTATTCCAGTTGTATTTTCCGTAGAAACTTTGAAATTATCGTGCACGTTCTTGCAACCGAAGAGCTGGCTCCATTTGCGTAACACAGATACAATCGAATTAAAGAGCTAATCCATGGAAGGAACGGGTAGGCTGCTCCCTCGAATTTCTTCCCGTCTTGAAGCGAAGAAGCTGTGTCAAAGAAGTACGACACAAATAAACGTGACACAAGTAAATAAACGAGCACACATGCAAAGTTCACAGCCTTTTAGTATAGTACTAGACGACCCGTGACCCGTTGGGTCGTCATCATGATCGTCTTCGTTTTCGCAAAAAATCAGGTGTTATTTACTTGGGCATAGACCACCCGCTATTCGGCCGTCCTCTTCTGCCCGTCAAGGAGCGGCCCGTTCTGTTCACTATCAACAGATTCTTTGCTTCTCTAACGAATATTCAAAATCCAGGTTGTAAGCAAAGTCAAAATACTAGATGTTATGTGTTTCAGTTGTATTGCCCATGGAACCGATGAATTGTTCATGCCCGTTCTTGAGGCCCAGCTCAGTTCAGCTTCCGTATCACTGATCCATGGATTGAATGCCACTGCCCCCTCAACTTCCTTATCACAGATACAAACGAATTAAAGAGATAATCCCTGGAAAGAATGCGATTGACCCCCCTACCCAATACCTCGAGTTTCTTCTCGTGTAAATGTGAAGAAGATGTGTCAAACAAGACACCAATAAACACGCAAGACCGGTTCACAGACTTCTAGTAGAATATAGATAGAGAGAGAGATACGATAGAATAGATAGATAGATCAGTCCATCTGTTTGTTTGTTCGTCTGCCTCATTTTTCCCATTGCCATAACTCAAAAAGTTATGGACCGATTTTTTTTTTTTTTGAAATTTACATGAGTTGCTAGTTATATTACGATGAGTGAATGACCAAATTTTTGTGATGATTTGTTTGTTCATTCATTTGTTTGTGGCTGTGTTTAATTTTATGATTGACCTTCGTGTAATCAGTTCGCCCCGTTGTTTGGCCACCGGACGCTTCTTTGTTCGTATAAGCCAGCTTTGGGTTTAGGGATCGGAGTAGCCCCTGAGTTGGAGAAAATGCCACTCTAAAGGAAAATGAGACCTTTTTTGGTCCAACGCCATCCCTGAGAAGAGCTGAACAGGCAGGTGCCATAGCTGGGTACTCAGTCTTCCGCCGTCAGCTCCTCTGAGTCTCTCTTCCATCAGGTAGTACCGCCCGATGCTCATTTCCTTTCCTTTCCTTTCTCTTCTTATTTTCGGCCAAAGCCCGTAGTGGTGATGGCAGGGTCTGGGGCGCGTGGATAGCTGGCCGCTTTCGTAGCTATCGTTACTGTCGATTTGTTTTGTTGTATAATGCTGAATATTATATTTAGTTTATGGTGACTATTTTTCTACTTTTTTTGCACGCCTGGTAGTTCGCAGTGCGGTTGTGGAGGTGAACCCTGGTCCTCGTGGTTCTGGTTCTCGTTCCTGCCGCATCTTGTGTGCTAATAATGTTCGCGGTCTCTATGGTAATTTGGCTGAGCTCTCGGTAGCCTCTTCCAATTATTATCTGGTGCTGTGGTCGAAGACGCTCGTCTTAAGCCATCGTCATGTTTCTGAATTGATGATCGCGAACTTTGAAAAGCCAATACTGTGGTTGCGAGACTCGTGCCCTGAATTTAGAGCTCTGGCTGCTTACGTTCGAAAGGGTGTTGTGTCTTGGCAGAATGAATATTAGTGTCAATGTTGTGAGTTGATGGTGCATTGAGTCTGTGGCTCATTCAGGAACTTTTATTTGTTTTCAGTGTATCGCAGTTCGTCTGATGATGGTAAGGCCTGATGATTGTGTCTTAGATGCAATGGCTAAGAGTCAGTCAGTGGATAAGCATTCTGTTTTTGTCTTTATGGGCGATTTTATTGTAACCATGTGGAATGGTTAGGCTCTGGGACGACCGATTGCCATGGCCATGCAGCTTTCGATTTCGCGTCTCACCCATTTCATGGTAGGTGTTTTTGACCTCTTTATGACTGATATTCCTAATTTGTTTGGAGTGTCAGTGGTGGGTGTTTCCCATTGGTTCCTCATACCATGGTGCCCTCTCTGCGACGCTGCAAGTTCGTCAGCGGGTTTCCAGAGTCACTGTTAGGCGTGACATATTTCTGAAGTCCAGAGTAAATTGGAACGCCGTTTCTGGCGCCATTCCTGCGCTACCTTGGGGTGTTGTGGGAAAGTCTTCTGATCCTGGGTCTACTTTGGATCGGCCTTTCTCTGACATGGTGCGTACCCATGTCCCTTCCACCTTCATCACGGTCAGGAAAAGCGATGAACCTTGGTTTGATGATGCTTGTAGGAGGGCGCACAAGTTCAAGCGGGAGGCATATACCCGTTGGCGTTCTAGCCGGTCTGTTGTTGACTTTGAACGTTTCAGGGAACTGCAGCGTCGGGCTAGGACTACATACTTATGAGAAAGCTGAGAGGGAGTATAATTTGAGGTCCAGGGAGTTGCTAAGTTTCGTCTGTAAGGGCACATAAGTGGTGCTCTACCTTGAAGAGCGATGTGCTTGGTGTGAGCTCTTCCGTCCCCATTTAAATGGTGCTAATCTTGTTGCGGACCTTGCTGCCAAGGCGTACCTTTGTTGCTATGCATTGTTGGGAAGCAGAGCCAGGACCGGGTGCGAATTCCTTAAGTGTGTGACCCAGAGGCGAAGTTCTCCGGTTTTTCTTTCTGATCTGCTGAAGTGCACCGCCTTCTTCTTGACCTGGACCCTATCGGGCACTGATCCGTCGGGTATGTTTCCTCTTTTTCTTCGGAGGGTGGCTAGTGTGCTCGCAGCCCCGCTTACTTCTGTGTTCCGTCAGAAGTTAAGACCTGGTACTTTTTCGGAATGCTGACGTGTCGCTCATGTGACGCCTGTTCCGAAGGGCTCTGTCTCATCTCGAACCTCGGACTATAGACCCATCTCGATCACACCTGTTCTATGGAAAGTTTATGAGAGGTTGGTTGCGAGTTGGGTCGCTTTCTTGAAAAGAAGGGTGTTCTTCCCAACACAGTATGGTTTTCGTGAGGGCTTGGGAACTTGTGATGCTCTGCTTCACATTTCTCATGTGTTGTAGCTGGCTATTTTGAAGGTCATCAGGCAAGGTTGGTACAGCTTGACTTCAGTGCTGCTTTTGATCGAGTGAATCACCTTGGGCTGCTCCTTAAGCTAAGATTGATGGATATTGGTGGTTCAGTTTTCATGGTAATTAGTGAGTTTTTATCTGACAGACGTCAATGTGTAGTTGTTGATGGGAAAAGGTGTGAGTTTTTGGACGTGGTTTCTGGTGCCCCACACGGTTGTGTTCCGGGCCCTTTGTTGTTCATTGTATATACAGCAGACCTGTTTGAGGGGCTTGTTAATAACTTACTTGTTGGTTACGCTGGTGATGTTACTTTGCTGGCGGTTTGCGATGAGGCTAGTGATAAATTGAAGGTTCCAATATCCGTTCAACATAATTTGGAAGTGATTGATTCCTGGTGCTCTAGGTGGGGGATGAGGCTAAGTGCGGGCAAGACTAAGACCATGCGCATGTCGAGATCACGTACAGTGATACTTTTCCCCGCACTCATACTGGATGGAGTGTCTCTTTCCTGTGTTTGATGACTTGGTTATCTGTGGTGTCAATTTTGATCCAAAGTTGACGTTTGAGCCCCACATTCATTCGGTTGCCGCACGAGCATCGCAGAAAATTGGTTTTATGAGACGCGCTTGGAGGGTGTTTGGGCTCGGTAGAGTTGACACGTCGCTGCTTTAATTACTATATTCTCCCTCTCCTCGAATACTGCTCCGTAATCTGGGATTCTGCTGCCGATTATAATCTGTGTTTGTTTGACAGAGTGGTTCGTCTATGTGCGTTCAGGCTGGATGGTGTTGTACATTGTGATATGGCGCATCGTCGCAGAGTTTGAGGGGTCTTGTCTCTGTATAAAATATATAATTGCCCTAGTCAACCAATGTCTGATTTTGTTTCGGAGCCACTTATTCGGGTGAGGAATACTCGTTCGAGTGAGGTATACTCAGCGTACTAGTGTTTTTCGTGAGTTTGCCTTGGAACCGGTACGATGTCATACGGGCCAGTATTTTCGTTCGTTTTTTCCATCATGTGTGGATGTTTGAAATGGTCTTGATGGCTCTGTCTTTGCTGGTGCGGGCATTGACATCTTTAAACGGTCTGTACATCGAGCTATTCTGTGATCTCGGATCATCTATTTCTTTTTTTTTTCGATCGTTATGCTGGTTGCGTGGGGGTTTGTCAACCTCATGAAGTTTCTCCGTTCTCGCGTCGCCAGTCTGTTGTACTTTAATAATAATAATTGTGCTCGTTAGCACAACAACTCAAAAAGTTATGCACCGATATTTTATGAAGTTTACAGGGCTATTTAATCATGTTTAAAAGACATGAAAGATTAAATTTTGATTTTGATCGGTTTGTCTGTTTGGCTAATGTTTCTCAGAATGTTTGTCAGCAGCATAACTTAGTAATTTATAAACGGACTTTCAGGAAAATTGCTAGATTTGTTAATACTGTCAAAAGGCATGAATGGGTAAATTTTGGTATTGATACAAAGAAAATCACGGTTTCAGAACCAAGTTGACTTTTTCGTTACCGATGCCTTGCTTGGCGGAGGTATGCGCTCTCAGAGTGCTCTAGTTATACCGTTGGCCGAAATCCGACGGAAATTGTATAATAAGAGTATGGCTCATTGGGATGATATTGCTGCAGCGTAGTTTCCTTGGCATCGTATTTTGTGTGGCGATGACCCTATCGCTTAACTCAGTGCTTTGGCTCTATCGCTTTTGGAGAGGGTTATCTATCTCAAACCAAGCCCTTCTTGTGCGGTCACGGCATAAAACAAAGTTTCACGATCAGTGTCGGTTGACTGTTGAGGCTAAGCAAGCAGCTTGGCTTCAAACGGAAGATGCACGGGGCTTGGTTGAACTAGATAAGATAGGCGGCAGTACTGTAGACCAACCAACAGACCCATTCTCAAAGAGACACCGCAACATACGTCCCGACCCTCTATGAGCTATTGCCATAATTTTAATAGGTAATAAAAGACAGGGGAAAAGAGAAGAAAAAAAGAGGAAGGAGAAGAATCTCAGCAAAAAAGACTGTTAAACGACTCCGGACCCCTCACGAGAAGTGACTACAAGTAGGCCCCTCACTCCCTGTTGGGCCTCACACACGGAGCCCAGCATACACGGAACCCGGCAGGCCACACGGAGTCCACCAGGCCATGGACGTCTGTCTCATAGCTTATGTGTTTTTCAATTGTATTCCGCACTAAGCTTAGTGCGTCGCAACCTAGATTTAGTGCTAATAGCTTTCATGTCTCTTAAATACACCAAGATAGAAGTTCTAAAAACTCTCGAGCATACTACATCAGAAGATTGTACAAAAGACTGACGTTTAGCCTAGAGAAATTTCCGCGTAGGAAATGCCAGACACCAATGTTTTTCAGCACTGTGCACAAGCACAATGCAGGCCAAGTAACGGGTAACATCCGTGTCTCTACTGCCCCAGTAGAGACTGTGTCTTTCGCATCTCTTCGTTCGACGCGAGCCTAGGACCCAGCTGCTGCCCGTTACCACTTTCACCTTATTATTGCGCCGGTTCTCTAAACATTCACTTGATAATCTGAACCTTTAGACATTTGTAATAACGAACGAACTCCGTACGGACATAACTCCTGTCAATTTATCTTGTACTACTAAGTAAAATCAGCAAATCGCCAGAGTGTTATTTACCTTTTAGAACCATTAGCACGGTTCAACAGTGGCTTGACGAGGTGAAATTAAATAAATTAGAGACTGGCCAAAATTGTGAGTAAACTCTGAGTGAGAACTTTTGTGTCTGGAGAGTGGTATACAAGCGTGAGAAGTGGAGCAGCAGTTGTAAGGAACACCACACTCCGGCAGAGGTATAAGTACTTATTTAATATAATACTTATTAAATTCATGTGGACTTTCAGCGTCTTCTGGTTCTTCCATATCAGCCTGTGTGGTGTGGTACTTCGCTTTAGAACTGTCTAGGTGCCGAAGTGATACAGTGATAAGTGTGATAACGGTAGTGTGGCAGACAGCAACAATGGCAACTTACAGTGCTACATGACATTCCATCATTTACAGGCAACCCCAAGCCAGGCGAGGCACATTTTGTGCCTGAAATTGACGCAAGGACCTTCCTACGGTCCCTGGAGAATTACTTCACCGCCCATGGAATTACGGCAGACGATAAAAAACTGCAAATACTTTTGCGAATATTCATAAATCTAAAGGGGATGCCATTCGCTTCATTAACTGCTATATCGGTTTGAACATTCCGTTCGCGGAAGTTAAGGAGGAATTCCTCAACATATACCCGTCATTCCGCGTCACCGACTTCAAGCACGCAGCGCAGGCGGTGTTAGGGACCAAACTAAGCGAAAAGAATATTTTATGCGCAATGACTGCGCTGGAAACTGCATCGAAAGCCGCCGCAGAAGTATACCTAACACATGAGCCTCTGTCTAAGGGTCGGTTCGACGAAGAAAGTACGCTCACGCTCAAACCTGCTGCAGCCCCGGGAACTGCGACTCCAGCACCGACTCCGGGGAATGGACCGCAATCACCGCCTTCGACATCATCTACGCCAGCAAGAACTCCGGGAGCACCTCCGACAGACATTAAGTTATTACGGATCCTCCAAAATTATACGATACACCTCTTTGTAGCTACGCAAACCCACAGTAAAGTTTATGATAAGTCATTAGCTCACCTGGGACCACTGACTCCGAGTTCATCGTTTATGACTGAGACAATAAAACAAGTAGAGAAGCGGAAGCTCCAGATTGCGCCACAAGCGCAAAAGGTACGTGATGAGTCCATTTGGAAAATGACTCCACAGGCGACGCCTGCAGCGGGGAAACCATGGTCGGCGAAGAAACCGGACCCATCGGCATGCTGGAGATGCCATAAAAAAGGCCAACGGCAAGCTCAGTGCCGAGCATGCAGCTATTGCCTAAAAGATGACCGTGGAGCGGCCCAATGCAAGGCCCGGATTGCACAAGCCAAGGGAAAATATTTTAAGAGGTGTCAGATGAAGGACTCCCATGATACGATCGAATGCAGGCGGAAACCGACAAATTCTGCTTCCGTTGTCATCAACACAAGTAATAATGAAGTTACCGGCGACGACAGCAGCTCAGAAGAGACGGGAACCTACGAGTCTCCGCACTACGAGATAGCAGAGGACGAGGACAGCCAGCAATCCCAAAAGTACTATTGACTGAGGTTGTCTGCTCGGGGGAAAGAGATGCAACGTTGGATACCAGCACCATATGTAGTGACGAAATTTTACGGACGCACAGCGCGTGCCTATCTTGACACAGGCGCGTTCACATCACTTTTCTCCCTAAAGTTATTCTTGAAAAGTCTTTTGTCAAGGAAAGATTTGCTACCTTTTGACCATAAAAAAGTATATGATGCAAATGGAAGATCTGTCCCTATAGAGGGCGAGATAATGGTATGTTTCAATACGCCAGCAGGAAAACTGTATGAGACGGCACTAGTGTTCGACGCAGACTTCGCAGTGGACCACGATATACCCATTGGTATGAATGTGTTGCAGCATGTTGACTGGAACCTCGCGACTAAACAGATGTATTTTTACAGAAAACATTTCGAAATAGTGGCGCAAACAGAACAGTAAACTCCGACAGATGCATTCGCATTGACTTGAGTGAGAAAGAAATAAGGGGCGTCGGTGCTCATTCTACTTCATAGGTAGACGCCTCAGCGCCTATAAGCGACAGACATACAGTCGGCGGGCAGCAGCTGCAGTAACCTGCCTCGCCGGAGCTTAGCAGTGCAGTCGCCAGTGACCGCTACCTGACCTACGCAGCCGCCTGGGAAAGGGAAAGTTGGTACGAGGAAGCAAATGCGCATTGCTTCCCTGCACCACCTACGGAAGACTGCACCGCAAGTTCAGCAACCTTGGAGCGGCAGGCAGGCATCGCACGCAACAACAGTGGCCAGTGGCCATGGTCCATTGTTGGTGAAGAGAAATTCGGCGACTATACAGCGTGTTATTTATGTTTTTTCTGTTCTATATATACATATATATAAATATAATGTCTGTGCTTATGGGTAATATGTTGATGTTGGGGAATCATGTGGACGTAGCTCCCGGTGGGAAAAAAATTAAAAACAGGCAGTTTCCCCCTTCATATTAGAGTCTGTTAGACTGCCTCCTATGACTGTAAACCATATCACGGTTACAGTTAATAAAAAGGTGGAGACTGATAGTGAATTAGTGCTCCTACCGTCTGTAGTAAAGCCATGTGTTATTGTGCCTGAGGGTACTACGCTGGTACAAACTCATAGTATTAGGGTGCCTGAGAGTAATACACTGATACAGAAACATAGCGCTAGGATAGCCTTCGTAAATTATAACCAGTTTACTGTATCTCTTCCAGCAGGATCTCGAATTTGTGCATCCAGATACGTTGAGACCATTCAAATGCCTAGCATTAATTCTATTACTTCTGTGCAGGAGGCCAAGAAAATAACCTGTGATGATGTAAAATGTGATTTAACTTACAACGATGTACAGTGTGATGATGTAACCTGTAAAGATGTAACGTGTCATGATGTAACGTGTAATATTGAGGTGAACAAGACTGAGCGTGAAGGTACTCGATACCGTGAGCTAACTAGCGAAGATATTCAGTGCGCTAAGCACAGTGACGAAATTTTGCAGTTGTTAAATGAATACCGGAACCGTCTCATGGCTTCCGGATGAGCCATACGGCAAATATAACGGCGACGAATTACAAATCAGATTGAAAGAAGATGTAATTGTGAATGAAGCTCAGTATCGAATACCACACGCTTCTTTGGAACCCTTGAAAGCTGAAATTGATCTTATGTTAAAGGAGGGAATTATTTCGCACTCCAAGAGTAATTTCAATTCACCATTGATCATTGTTACAAAACCGGATGGCAGCATCCGGCCCTGCATCGACTATAGAGCATTAAATAGGGTAATCGAACCAGTTTCGTACCCCTTGCCGCGCATTGATGATCAAGTAAACTCATATGACCCTAAATACCTGACTAGCATAGATTTAGCAAGTGCATATTTTCAGTGTCCTATTCGGACTGAAGATAGACACCTGACTGCGTTCACTGTGAACAACACTTTGTATCAGTTCAATAGAACGCCGTTCGGAATTTCTAGTGCCCCAGGTTACTTCGCGCGAGTGATCAATGAAGTCCTTCGGGACATACCCTCAGATCAGATCAGTATCAATATGGATGATGTCCTCATCCACACTCCTACAAAGGAAGGGTACTTAGAAGTGTTAGAAAAGGGGCTCAAACGCCTGGCTGAGGTAGGACTGAAAAATAAAGACCAACAAATGTAAGTTCTCTGTGGATAGTCTAGACATTCTTGGTTGCAAAATTACTACTAATGGCATGACAATGAGTGATAGAAAGACGGAAGCTACAAATAAATGCCGATGCTTAAATCCAAGAAAAAAGTGCAGGCGTTCCTCGGCGTTTGCAATTACTATAGAGTCATGATTCCGCATTTCGCCACAATAGCGGAGGCCCTTTATCAGCTCCTGAGGAAGGACGTTAAGTTCGTGTGGACGCTGCAACAAACAAATGCAGTCAACACCCTAAAAAATAAACTAACTAAAGCACCTATCCTCAAGTACCCTGATTTCAATAAAACTTTTGTGGTTTACAGCGATATTAGTTTAGTAGGAGTAGCCGGATGCGTTTATCAAGAGTATGACGGGAAATTGCACCCAATATCCTATGTTTCTAAAACGCTTAACCCAGCACAACGTAAGTATAGCGTAACAAAATTAGTGATGTTCGCGCTACTCCATGTGTTACCTAAACACGTAAAATTTTCTTAAAATACACATTGTGTTTGTATGTCCCTATGGAGAACTACCATGTTCATTTAACTAAATCTAAAACTAAACGTTAATTCTCACGTAATGTGATGTAACGCTATGACCAGACATTGAAAATTACTGAAAATGATATGTGAAACCTGCTTGATTCGAATTCCCGTCAGAGTTAACTGTAACAAACTGTTATAAGAACGTCTGCCGAGGTCGCTTCGGTATGCGGTCTGGAACTCGCGTGAACCTGTTTTTGAACAGCGATTGCGGTTGCTAAATACATAAGTTGCTTAGTGAAGGTCAAGTGGTCTGGACTGAACTACCGTCTCACATTTAGGCCGAATGTGGGATCCTATGCAAACTGTGGGAACGAGTTAGTGTGAGGGCGTTAACGATGGGCACTGGAGCCGCAAATCGAAATTTATGGGATGACAGAAGTTGTTAGGGACCAGTTTCTATCGTGCAGAGTATGGAGTGGGAAATTCTACAAACCAATCACAGTTCAAAATTTGAATTGTATAGATAGGAAATCCCAGACGGATTAAGCATTTGATGGAATGTTTGACCATTAAAACCATGAGATAAGTACGAGAGTGGGTGGTATGGGAGAGCTGATGGAAATGGTAACCTCTATACTGTTAATGAAAGAAACTCCTATTGTAACATCTAAGTCAGTTTAAAAACTATAGGTTACAAAGGTTCCATTTTCAATAATACTTCCAGCAAAAGAATCATTATGTACATAAAAAATAAGGAAAAAACATACTTATCCATTAAAATGTGGATAATAAAAAATGTAGAGTGTTAAAGAAAATTCATTGGTAAGTTTAGAAAAGTGGTTAAAATAAGTAAGAGAAAACCGTAGAGTATGTCTAAGGAGCTACAAATAAAGTGTTTTATTGTAACTAAAAAACGTATATAAATACATTACTATCGGGAGAAATGTTGACAAGACTAATAATGTATGTTTTAATGACAGAAAAATTGAAATGCGACGAAGCGTTGAGAGACGAAGCATGTCCTCACGGGCACCTATTAAAGTTTAAAATTTAAGTGGTATATTAATATATATGTAATACAAAACAAATAACTGTTATAAATACGTGGGGTTTTATTTACCTAAAAAATCTTATTTTCCAATAGAAAGTTCAATTTCAATAGAGAGGGGTGATGTATCTCTTGAGATGTGGGTTAGTGGAGGGCTGTAAACTTCCATCAATGATGGAAAACTCCCACAATAAACCAAAACAAATGAATAAATCACAGAAAAACATATAAATACTAAATATTTTATTAACCCTACAAAAGGAGACCCCCAGCGAAGAGTTATAACGGGAGAGGCGAGGTGCGATGTACCTCGGCCTAAAAATTTGCTAATAAATAAATTATTTATTGGTATTTCAGATTAAAAATAAGCAGGCGTACTCTTCAGACACTGATACAAAAGTTGAGATATAATTAGAATCATCAACTCATTGGTAAATGATAACAAGACACCATCAAATGAACTTTTCTAAGAGAACGCTAGAAAGCATACAATCATTTTACATTGTGTACGATAACCGTGGCAGTTTACTCACCAATACAGGCAGTGTGCATGTGTTGCAGGAACTGTGGGGTGCCTGCTGTATTGCAGGGACTGTACAGTCTACGGACGCAGGAAATTCAATGTACTACGAGTGTACACAACAATAGTCATTTAATAATACAGTATGCAATGGACTGCGACTGCACTGATGTAGCCTCATATAGCTAAGGTGGTCATATTTCTTACAAGTAATGTGTATAAAGCTGCGCTGTCCATCTGTAATTATAACCCTGGGATGATGTTACATGCAGATACACAGAATATCAGCCGTTGCCATGTACTGGGCTGCCGGCCGTACGAATGCAGGGTGAAGTGCACTATCGCGCAGGTCTCCCTTTATAGGGATCATTTACCATAAAATCTGTGGTATTTTTTTATGCATAGTATTTTCACCTAATTTTTTTCACAAAACATGAAAAATGCCATTTTATTAAAAGTCACAAATTTCCAGCAACTCTTCTGAAATTTAAAAACAATAAATATGCAAATTTGCAGGGCGAGGTGCAATACACTTCGGATCTCCCTTTGTAGGGTTAAGAAATCAATGAAGAAATGAATCTTTAGTTAAAAAAAACATAAGAAATCAATAAAAAATGAATCTTCAGTTCCCAAAACGTATCTCTTAACAAAAACATTTACTTTCCCAAGAAAGACCTGGATGATCTATATCGTGAGGGTGATTTGGGCAATGTGAGAGCTAAGCCTCATGTTACTAATAACAAAAATCGTAAGATATGACGTAGCTCCTCAATAATACACTAAAATCTGTATAAATATAAAATGTTTACCAATAAAGCAATTAAACTTCAATTAGTCAAAACCATATCTCTTCACATAAATAATCATTTTTTCGCAAGGGACAGACCTGTACACAATATTCTCCATGTTAGAGCTAAGACTTATGTTACTATTGACATAAAAAATTCCAGATATAATTTAGTTCATTCAAACAGTAAAAATCCATATCAATATAAATGTTCCACTTCAAAATAGCTTTGTAACAGAAGAAAATAAAATTCAACTAATTAAAATGATGAGAGGATTGGAATTCTCTGACCATGAGTGCCTCAGACTCTAATAGTTCCATTTGTGCGTAGGATACTACCATTTCATAGAAAAAACTAAGAAAAATAATCGAAAAAATCAAAATTAGTACGTATCTCATAACAATATATAAACAATGAAATTCAAATAAACATTCAAACTTCGTATATCACCAAGGTTTGACCCACCGAATGTCATCACACGCATTTAGCCCTTCGTATGCCTCTCAGATGGACCTTCCATATACCAAGCCGAGGTTTACCCTTTGTAGATCATCCGGGTTTGACCTATCAAACGCAAATCTTTGGTAAATAGTAATAAAGTATTAATAAAAGGTCAGAGGAAGTTTGCAATAGGATAATGATATACAACAAGCCTTGCGAATATCGCTCACACGCATTATTCTAAATACTAATTATCCACCTAATTCATACATAAAGCCCTTCATTATTTCCAAAATACCTTCACACAATACAGTACTAGCAGTTTGGTCGGCGATGTCTCGCAGTATTTCTTATATCACGTGTAACGAATAACACAAGTATTGAATAATATTATGAGTCAGTGCCTTGGGAGAAATAATGTTCCACTTCAAAATAGCTTTGTAAAAGAAGATAATAAAAATTCAACTAATTAAAATGATGAGATGATTGGAATTCTCCGACCATGAGTGCCTCAGACTCTGATAGTTCCATTTGTGCGTAGGATACTACCATTTCATAGAACAAATTAACAAAAACAATCGAAAAAATCAAAATTAGTACGTATCTCATAACAATATATAAACAATGAAATTCAAATAATCATTCAAGTTTCATATATCACCAAGGTTTGACCCTCCAAATGTCATCACACGCATTTAGCCCTTCGTATGCCTCTCAGATGGACCTTCCATATACCAAGCCGAGGTTTACCCTTTGTAGATCTTCCGGGTTTGACCTATCATACACCAATCTTTGGTAGATAGTAATAAAGTATTAATAATAGGTCAGAAGAAGTTTGCAATAGGATAATGATATACAACAAGCCTTTCGAATATCACTCACACGCATTGGCCCTCTGTATGCCACTTGTTGGACTTTGCGTATACTAAGCCGAGTTTGACCCTTTGTATGCCTCCCGCGGTTTGACCCTCCATACATAAATTATTGATTAATAAAAGTAGAGCGTTAATTATTAAAAGGTCAAGAACAGCTTGTAATAGGATAATGATAAGCAATTGACCTCCGGAAGTTTGCAATAAGGTCAGCGGGAGGGGTGGGTAAGGGTGGGGGAGCGTGCGGGGGTAGCGCGGTGGCCCGGCGGTGGGGGCATGGCGGTGCGAGGTCAAAGGTCAAAGGAAGGTAAGTGGTAAAATTTTGTAGCTACAAGATCCATTTAGTGAATACGAAAATCGCGTTTCGCATTTTAGCATGTATGAATATATAATCAGATATTTTAGAGTACCTGCTCCTCTCGTGGTGCGCCCCGCTCAGCAGTGAGTCGAGCACCGTCAGCTGAGCTCTGGAGCATGGGCACTGGGACAATCGAAAGGTCGGGAGAAGAACTTTTCTTTTTTAAAATAATAATTGACGTTATTTGATCGTTTATGATGGACAACCACTGAGGGGCAGCATAATATAGCTGATCTCGCTTTGTGGGTTCTGAGAAGCGGCCTAAAAGATGACCCATGTCATCGTGGTTGGCTCTTAATCTAATCTAATCTAATCTAATCCTGGCCAACATCAGGTTCTGATGAAGTTGCAGCAGCTGATAATTTTGTTTCTGGATAAAGAACACCGAGATATCTCTTCTCTAGGGGGTTCATGCTGGATGCGTACCCCTTGGCAGCAAGGACATGACTGGCAGAAATTGAAATAAAAGGTTGCTTCATTACGACAAAAATCACGAGTACTTTATTAGTGATACATAAGTGAAGGAAGTGGTACTTAAGTTATTCATAAGTTTTTTATGCGTTTTTGTGAGTGAAAAGTCATTGACGTGCGTGGTAGCGGTAAATTACTCGCGTTCAACCACTAACAGTCCACGCACATGTAGCGCATTTTCCGCGTCAGAACTACGCTAATTACGCATGAATGACGCTTAAATGGCGCACAATCGCGCATACATGTGAGTGAGCGCATGCATGTGAGTGATCAGGAGGATCATGTTTTTTGAGCAGCTCACAATCTGGAATCGCGCACAAACCTGATGCGACGAACATCCACTGACAGCTACTGATGCTCCAAGTCTGAAAACTTATGAATTACGCACAGCACCAATGAATCGCGCGGACAGTGCGCGACATATGCGTGGACCGTAGCGGTTGTTCTCAAGAACAGCCATCGGCTGCTAGAATGAGACTGGCAAAACCCCGTCGGTGCAGGTTATTCATTGTACGCGGAGCGGATGCGATAGTGAAGCCCGTCGATCGCGAGCTATCAATCAGCGAATTAGAAGTAACCCAAAGTGGCTCAGACGCAGTTATGCGTAGAGTTTTCGTGATTTATAAGTGATTGTCATTGTTTTGTACGTAGTTCATGTGCAATTCGCAGGTGATTTTCGACCACCTACACCCCCCCCCCCCATAACGGTACTCCACGGACAATCACGCACTAGCCTACTTTATGCTTGATTTATGCGTGGTCGGCTGTGTGACTGGGCCTTAAGAGATGTTGTTTTTTAAGAGACCTATAGTTTTCTTTAATAATAATAATGCAGGNCACTGACAGCTACTGATGCTCCAAGTCTGAA
Organism: Parhyale hawaiensis; assembly: GCA_001587735.2. NCBI lineage: Eukaryota > Metazoa > Arthropoda > Malacostraca > Amphipoda > Hyalidae > Parhyale > Parhyale hawaiensis. Next base: position 26,461 of record LQNS02008056.1, on the reverse strand, counting down.
AACTTATGAATTACGCACAGCACCAATGAATCGCGCGGACAGTGCGCGACATATGCGTGGACCGTAGCGGTTGTTCTCAAGAACAGCCATCGGCTGCTAGAATGAGACAATTCGCAGGTGATTTTCGACCACCTACACCCCACCCCATAACGGTACTCCACGGACAATCACGCACTAGCCTACTTTATGCTTGATTTATGCGTGGTCGGCTGTGTGACTGGGCCTTAAGAGATGTTGTTTTTTAAGAGACCTATAGTTTTCTTTAATAATAATAATAATGCAGGGGATACTGCGGTAAGTTCATGTTTCCTTTACAAAGACCGTACACATAACTATGAAAGGTTGGCAATCGAGTGTCTAGGATGTGTGGTATTAGATAATTATTTTTTTATAACATTTCTCTTTCAGTTTTCCTATTAATAACGTTTTTATATCATTGTTTAATTAGAGTATTTTTCAAACGAACCATTGAAGAACGAAGAAGTGAAATTAAATCTATTCTTACTGGCTACTGGCGACTGGCTGGCACAGACATATACAAACAAAAAGCACAGTTTTAGAGGTAAGTTATATAGTAAATGGTAATCCGAATTGATGTCCTATATTCATCATCTAAAAAAGAGTAACTTAGCTTAGTCAGTGCAACAATATTATTCAAACATCGGATTGATAAAAAAGGTAAGATCAAACTTCGATAGATTACCATTTCCTGGTATTGTTAAGTTTTTATTACCATGCCGCTAACAAATATATCAGCAAATAAGGTTTGTTTATATCCAAACAAACATTTTTACCAAACACAAAATATTAGATTCTTTTTGTTATGAGATTTTTCGTCCACATCTCCCGTTATTTATTTGTCTACTAGGAGTTTCGTCATGTAGGAGGAAAATGTATTATAAGTATTTGCTGTAGTTTAAGCGAGGTTAGGTTGGGTTAGCATAGGTTAGGTCAGATGAAATTTTATTATGATACTCTCCGCTAACACTAGACATAGAATCAACGTTGCGAGCTGTGGCTCAACGTGCTCTGCACGTTGATTTGTTGACTTCAGATAACGTTGTTAGCACGACACAACGTGCTAACAACCTGCTGTCGCGTCCTTAGCACCTTGTGCCGGGCGTTCCCTTAGTACGTTGTGATATAACGTGCTGGATACGTCACTAGTACGTTATGGTTCGACGTGTTAAGAACGCACCGAGCACGTTGTCACACGACGTGCTATCAACGTTATCTGGAGCTGAACTGATAACGTCAGGTAGCTATGAATGTTGTCATAACGTTGTCAGCACGTTGTCCCACAATATGCTGGGCACAACGTGCTAACAACGTTATCTGGAGTTCACAGATCGTCGTGTTTAGCACGTTGGCCCACCAAAACACGACGTGCTATCTACGTAAAAGCAAGTCGATTTTGTTTGCTGGGATAATACTTTCTAACTGGTTAATTATCGACTTTGTTTGCTGGGATAATACTTTCTAACTGGTTAATTGTCGGCTTTGTTTGCTGGGATAATACATTCTAACTGGTTAATTATCCATGTTTTCAGGAGAAATGCTCCTATGGCGAGCTGTCTGCCGGTGAACTATCCTGACGTAGAATTTACTAAGCCCTCACACGCTTGGCAGTGGCAATGAAGAGTCAGCCTCCCCTAAGGCCTGCACTATTTCCTTATGGACTTCCGATGGAGACATGCCTTTCAAATGAAGATACTTAATGACTGCCCGATGCTCAGAGTTCTTCGTTTTCCAGAAAGCTATGAGTTCCGTCAGTTCAAAAACATGCATAAATAGAGTGTTTGAATTTACACACTTTCAAGATGCATAGTACTGGAGCAATGTTTATCTTTTATCTCATAGATATCGGCGTGAGGCTCAGTTATATTCATTTATCACTGATGTACATCACTGCTTATGATTTTTTAGGTCATTTGTATATTAGTAGTCACTTTTTTCCCTTTGTTGAGAACAGACTTTGCCTGAGAGAACGGAACCTCCAGCACGATTTCAATCCAACGCCAGGTGCAGCGGAGCTGCAGTTTTTCCTTTCTTTTAATTATCTCCGTCGAGGAGGTTATGCTTTTGCCAGGGATGTTACTATCAACCGCGAAGAAAGTTAGAGAGGTGATAAGGTTTTCATTGAAGATTTTATTGCACATATTTGTATATATGTATATACATCTGTATATATATGTATTAGAAAAGTTCGGTAGCAGCCGCTCTCTTATACAAGTTTGGTTAAAAACAATACCAAATTGTAGGTTTACTATATCTTTATGAAGTTTCTCCAGCTGTCTTAGCTTAAATTCGATTCTTCGATTTTCGGTAAGGTGAAATAGTTGTCAAGTGTTGAAGGTTTCGTACTGGTCTTGCTGCTGTTCAGTGGCATCTTTCATTGTTGTTTCTTGTCTGTAGAAGCTTTCTGCGACGCGTTTCAACAAAGCATTGGTCATCTTCAGGCAGTTGACAGGATTGTGATTGCGCTGAGTGGCTGAGATAATATCTGAATTCTTGGAGATTATTGGCATATAGATGTAGATTATAGAGCGCAAGCAGACTGGTGGACTCATGTGCGATTGGGTGATAGGCTATGGTTGCTGACCAACTGATCGGTGGTGCAGCCGCTGATTCATGCGATGAATTCTCCTAGTAGCTTTAATATCCGGTGTGTTCCAGTGGTTTGACCATGACTGCTATTCTCTACGGAGGTTGTATGTCAACATCATATGCTGCTGAATGCGCCTTGGTATCATCATCTTTGGAAAAGTACGTTTCTGCTCTCAACCGCATCAAGCTTATCTTGGCAACTTGCTGGTGAGTGTGAGTGAGGAACTTCTCTTTATTTCT
>LQNS02007795.1:48003-58168 GCA_001587735.2 Parhyale hawaiensis | reverse complement strand
TTTGTAAAATGCAGTTGGCCAGAGAAAAGAGAATCGAGAGAAGAAATTTTAGATTTTTCTATTGAGAGGATGAATGGTAGCGTACAGAAAACAGTCGGCTAAGGCTGGGTGTAGCGAACTAATTAACACTAGTTAGCACGGTTAAAGTGTACTATGCTTGGGCCTTACATGCCAACTGTTTTACCTCCAAACTATTCGGAATTCCAGGTCAACGAGTCGCATTTGAGGCGTCTTCACCAATTCAGCTTGTCATCATTATCAAGGTGTTTGACGTGGTGAGGTATTTATGCAAACGTACCTCTTCATGTCCGTGCTTACCTTTCTTAATATATAATCGTTGACTTTAATTTGTGTTTTATTTTGTCCTCACATTAGTCCCTCCAACGCCGTGTTATGATATGAATTCCAGGGGCCCACTCCCCTTCTTTAGGACACATGAATATATGTATGCATATATGTATGAAGGTCAATGTTAATTTCATGGTCAGATAACGTAACGTGCAATGCATGTTTTGCGTTGTGTGTCTGAGTTATTTCAGCTTTAACGTAAATGCTTTCATATTGATGTCCCTGCCCTCGCTGTTTTGATAATGTCATTTTGATCATTGAAAATAATCTTGTAAAAGTGTATTTACTATATATATATGCATATGCACACAAACATACACAATTAATTAACGTGACCCCTTGCCTTGTTTCGATTTGCAATAAATTATATAATTAAATAAATAAAAATATATGAACAACACTAATTAATAACCTAACATATTAGCATTATAGAAAATAAGGTGCAGGATATCTCCTCATGTCAAAGCATTTCAACATTCTCCTGTACGACTCCGATTAAATTCATATTTTTCTATAAGCGTGGCGTTTTTGCCGCAATAACACTAGTATTAGGAACAGGTATTATATTTATGACTCCAGGTAACATGTTAACACTAACTGCGTCCTGCAAAGATTTTTTGAATAAGCATTCGCGAACTAGATTCTTGATCGTACCGCCTGCCTCTGTATGTACCGCTCAGTCAGCCAAGGAACTCATACAGTGAGCACCAAGTGTACTTACCCTATGCCGTTTCCGGCAATAGAAACATTCAAGTGGCCGTATAATATCCCAACGGGTAAGCATTATGTTCAGTAATTTGTGACAGCGATTCATACCGTTCAGATATGTGATATATATCTCTAAATAATAATTAACTTAGGTCCCAACAGTGTGTAAGTTCCGAATTGTCCGCGCCACCATGGCGCCTCCTGCGTATTGTTACGCGCCCTGTGCCTTCGACCATATTTTCAAATTAAATATGTTTTTCCCAGACGTGAACAGCGCAGTAATAACTATCTTCCTTTTTATTTTAAAAGTACAATTAAATCACTGAAGTAATAATCCTAGTACATTTTGTTATTCGATAGTTTTCAAATTACTAGGTTTGTACGCCATATCGTGGGCGGATCTTTCTGTGCTGATGATAGATACCATCACATGAACGCCATGTGGTTGTTGGGATATGATAAATTATTATTTGAGGTATCGTAGATACGGCAGCATAGTCAATTACATGCAGTAGGTTACTGAAAAGGACGAGATACGTAGTCGATAATATAATGATTAAATATTGCAATCTCGATCCTACAAAACACGTGGAGTAACTGTTGCCATGTCAGATCTGTAGTCGGTATTGCATTAATTCAGTGTTGCCATAAACGTGCCTATTGAAAATAGACGTGTCACTTGTAACAGTTACAGTTACATGTGTAGAAAATAAAGCTATAAATGCCGAGTGAATTATAGTAACTGGATCAGGTCAGTTACTCTTAGATTTATATCTTCATATATTTAATTTTCTGCGGAACCTGTTATTTTGATAAAAACAACCCTCTGATAACAACGTGGTGCTGCACTATGAGCACTACAGACTATAGCTGAAGGGAGAGTAACTTGGGGAGCAAGTGGTCAAGAATCTGCAATCGACTATGTTCTTGTAAATGAGTCTATGAGAGGAATTGTTGTGGGAATGAACGTGAATGAGATAGGGGAATGGGATATAGCCACAGATCATAATGTTCTCAGTGTCACGTGTAAAAGCAGTGTAGATAAAAGTAAAAGGGAGACAGTGGGGAGGAGGAAATGGAAGCTAAGGGATGCTGATTGGGTAAATTCCAGGCCGAGGTAGATGGATGGGAGGGGCTGTTGGGGAACTCAATAGATGGAGCAAATGAGGCACTTACGAGAGAGCTTAGGAGGATAGGGGAAGAAACAGTTGGCTGGACAGCCCCAAAAAGAAACCCAGCAAAGGCTTGGTGGACAAATGATATAAAGGAGGCTAGAAAGGAGAGAAAAGGTTGAATAGAGAGGCTCGAAGGATGAGGAAACAAAGGGAAAGAGGAATAATGATTAATGAGTTGGATTATGAGAGGGTATGGACACAGATGGGCATGTAACTAGTTACTGTAACGGCTTAAGTAACGGTCGTTCCTTTTTGTAACGAGTAACGGTATCGCCTTAGCCATTTTTGAAACGTAACGAGCAACGGTAACGCCCGGGTAGATTTTATCAAAAGTAACGAAAATTGCCGTTACTCGTTCCTCGTTACATTTTCAAAATTTGCGAAAAATACGAGACATGAGCTGACGGCAAAGAGAAAGTTATATTAAAGGAGTGGTATCATGATTAAAAAAAAAAAAAACGCAAATTTTTGGCAATTTAAGTATGACCATACTTTTTGGATACACATATATTTTAATATTAAATAAGTAATTTATTGATTCTAAAATTTGCTTCGAAAGTTTGTCCACAGAAACGCAAATGAAGCCCACATTTACATTGCTAACTTAGGCTATAGAATCAATATTCTGCACGACTCATTTTAGCCATAGGAACATCATTTAAATAGTAGAACAGGACGAACGTAAAATCATACATTTTACTGGGTTTCTGCACCAGCGTAAACCGGACGCCACTCTTACTCCAAAGTATATTTGGAAGATTATAGCTATATTTTTTTGCGAAAATCTTTTATCATATTAAAGTACCGATCATCTCTGATCATTCCACTTGCATCAAGTCTCTAACGAACGCCTAAATAAAAATGTATTGTACTCTCGTTTTTGTCGGTCATGACTGTAAATTAGGAATATAGATCACAATGAAAATATGTAAGACGTTGGGTACTACAATGCTGTAGCTATACCAAAATGTTTTATGGATGCAAAAATTTCCATGACTTTCCGTAACAAATTATGTATTCTATTTGATGGAAGAAGATATGGGATTGATATTAAGACAATTATTGGGCTCTACTCGAAGTAGAATTTATTATTGGCCTTTTCATAGCCTCAGTGCATTAAACTGCTCGAATTTGCAATGAAAAGTGGGTCGCTTATTTCATCGAATATTTATCATTAAATTTTTAGCGTTACTACCGTTGACTCACGTATATCAACAATTTGCCACCATCTCTTTCAATTACGTCTCACTAAACAATTTTATGTAAAGCTGGAGCACTCTGAGAGCGCATGCTTCCGCTAAGCAAGGTAATGTTAGAAAAATTCTAATTAGTATTGACAATAAGATTTTTTTATCATCTCAAAAATTTGGCTATTTGTGCCTCTTGACTGTAATAACAGTTTCTGTATTTTTTTTTAATGATGTGTCCGTAACTTTTGAGTTATCTTATGACAAATTTTAGGACAAACTTTAGTTAAACACACAAACGGACGGAGCGATCATCACCAAAATTTAGTCATTTGGGCATTCCAACATTTCTAAATATTAATGCAAATTTGATGAAAATCTGTTCATAACTTCTTGAATTATGTTTATGATTGATATAAAATCAAACTTAGAGACAAACTGCCCAACAGATAACCAATAAAATGTGATCATCTACTCATCATAACAATTCTAATAATTCATAATACAAATTGCATAAAATCCCTCCGTAAATTTTCGAGTTATATTTTCAAGAAAAAAGGCTGTCCAATGAACAAATGAACAAGCAGTAGAACGGATCACCAAGGTTCAACTAATCATTTGTTCCCCTTACCATCCCTAACAATCCAAATAAATTTCGTAGGGATCCATCATTACCTGTTTGAGTCGCCTTGGTGACGGATAGAAGAACAAACTCCACAAAAACATAACCTCCTCGGTGGAGGTAATCATTTGTTAACCTGGCTGAATGATCAGTGGTCACGAAATTGTCATCAATACCAGGTCAACGGTAGAATTTCAGTTGAAGTTCATGGCAGTTATTACCACTGCCAAAGAGGTTATGTTTTTTTCGAGTTTGTCTGCTTGTCTGACTGGTTTGTCTGCTTGTTGGTCTATCACCAAAATAACTCAAAGTTATAGATTGATTTTTGCAAAATTTACAAGGTTTGTTACGCAAGTTAGGAAGAACAGAAGATCTTTAGCAAAGATTCGTTCAACCGTTTGTTTGTTTGTTGCTTGCTTATTTTTCGAGTTGTGTTATAACTCTAAAAGTGATGGACTGATCTTATGAAATTCGCAGGCATTGTTTGAAATATGAGAAGATACAAATGGTAAAATTTTGGTGATTATCAGTTGATCCTAAGCTGGTCTGACTAACATTTGCCAGAACGTAACTCAAAGGCATACCGACGGATCTTCAATAAATATACAGATTCTGTTAATACTGTCATGAAGCACAAATGATCAAACTTTACTGATGATAAATAAGTCGGAATTGAGTTTTTCGTTTACCCTGCTTTGCTTGGCGGAGGTATGCACTCTCAGGGTGCCGTAGTTTAGAATGCAGGTTATCAATACACAGCATTGAACAGTTAATTATTTGATGCTGAAATTCAAGGCTAATTAAAATCTTTGCTATGACCAATAAATCAGAGATAGTTCACATCAGTCATTAATTTACTCAGCTCATGGACTGCAACATGACTCTTGATTTTCATTTATTTCAAGACTAACTCAGTTCTATTTNGCAAAAATAACAAAATATTATTCTCCGAGAGGAACAACTGAATGTTTGGTATTGGATAAGTCATTACTGTTCTTAGGAATTTGGATTTACAGATAAAAAGAACGCGTATCGTTCACAAAACAATATGACAGCGATACTCAGATCAGCTGCACTTTATGTCACTGTAATAAATTTAAAGATGGGTTGTGCTCTCCTTACCTGTTTTCTTCAATTGCTCGCTCATGCCAATCTAGAGGCTGCTGAGTAATACATTAAAAAAAGTTCAGTTAATTAATGCCAATATCACACATTTGTATATAAACCTAAGTTGTTTTTTTTTTAGTGATGTCAGATGGATCTATCTTCTGATATTGGCTTTCAAGAGTCAGTCGAATATACCAACAATATCCTTAGCTGGATGGTTACTCAATATCTTCTGATAATTGTAGTGCAAAACTAGTGAGTCTGGCAGTACGAAGTGGCAGCATAGAGTTTGTGATGCTGCCTTGTCATCGTTTACTCCCAGGATACTGAAATTCTATAATGAAAAATGTTCTGGCTCGGATAATTTTTACGTGCCATACCGTTTCGATACAAAAACACTCTTATCTTAAATTTACCTGAAAATGTCATCGAGAACATGGATTCATTTTATGCATCGAGTTTTACAGTAGAAATGAAAACGATGCTCTCGATTCACTAGGTATGCAATTGGTGACAGACAGAATAATAGAACAGGCAAAGAGACAGACAGACATACCTGACAAAAACTTGACCTCCTTGGCGAAAACAATAATAAAATAACTTCTAGGCGACGCAAAGAGTGCGTCTAATGGAGAGAAGCATGAGTAGAGGAAATAGGTAAATTGGAAAAGGAATTTTAGCCAGTCTTCACTTTTTTGGTGCCCTAAATTCTATTACAGTCTACCACCATTGGCCTCTATGCATAAACGAAATTGCATTTCTTGCCGATAAACACATTTCATGTATCACCACGAACAGTTTACTTTGTGTTTGAAATCGCTATTTTGACTGGAAACATTTTATCAAATTGTCATTAGGTGCACTTGGGATTTTGAGTGGAAAATGAAGATTAGTGTAAGCTACGGCCAATGCATATTCATCTCACTTAACAAAAGAGATTTTAAAGCACTCTCTTGTTAGACTTTTGACTAGGCTGGTGAGAGCTGAATGTTTCGCGTTAGATCGAAGATGGCACTAAGAGATTTTCCTTTGACACATATTTAACGACCCAAGAACAAATACGTTTTTGTATATTTATTTCTCATAGGATAAGCGCTGTTTGAATTGTTTTGCTTGATTTAAATAATTTTTCTTATTACTATGCTATAGAAAAAGGGTAAATTGATACTCAATTTTTCTCTAGGTTTCTTTTACCACTTCTGTACTACTTACTGGATCCAGACGTGAATGTGTTTTAGTGATATTTCACTACCCAAGACAGGACTTCACTTGCAGGGGAGGGTTGGTGGGGTTTGCCTTCTGCTACATTATTACTAAATCCAGCAGGCTAATACAATTAATATGCATTGCTCGACATAATCATAACTGCGAAGGGCAACAAAGATACGTCCATGCGATCGTTTGCCGCCGTTCCACGGACAAATACACAAGTATCGTAATATAGCATCATTAAAGAAAAGATACACGACGTGTGAAAAATAGTTACAGAACTTCGTGTTATCACTGTCTTGGATGCAGCTTCTGCCAACTTCAGTCGCCTAATTCAAAAATATTTTCTTCACAATAAAAGTTTTGAGGACGTAAAGTTCAACTGCTGATAGATAGCCGTCGGTCACATAAAGATGAGATTGAACGCAACTTTTTCCTCTCTAATTTAGTCCTATGGAATTCTGCTTCGCCAGAAAAAACAGTGCTGACCAGTGCTGCTATGTACGACACAAGCCATGACGCGCTAATACTGTAGCTCTCGTTTGTTGGAAAGCTTCCATTCTGCACACAACAGATATTAAAACATTTACTGATATTTCTCTTACATGAAAAGTAGTGTTCAGTTATCAAAATGCTAGACTGTTCCTTTCATTATAATAAATATATTATTACGAACTCTGTGGCAAAAAATTTAAGTTAGGCCTGCTTTGACATCTATAGTTCATAACAGTAGCAAATTTTATACTATGTTCAGGTTAGTTATACAATGAAAAACTCACATGCAACGAGTAACGAAGTAACGGTCGTTACAGTAACGAGTAACGGTAACGCCCGTGCAATTTTGTGGCAGTAACGAGTAACGGTAACGCCTCGGTAATTTTACTGAAGTAACGAGAAACGGTAACGACCTCCGGTATCACGTAACGGTGCCCATCACTGGGTATGGACAGCATATAGGAAACAAAGGGAAGCTGTAAAAACAAAAATCAAGAAAGCAATGGGTGATGAAGATAGAATAATTGTTCAGGACTTAAGAAATCAGGGAAGAGAAGGTGGTAGTGAGTAGTATACATTCCTTAGGGGGGAAAATGAAACAGCTAGAAATGTTAAAGAGATATTGATTAATAATAAGGTAAGGTAGTTACTGGGATAAATGAAATTGCAATGGAAATTAGGAAATTTTGGGAAGAAATTGGAGGAATGAATGATGCAAGAATAGGGGTATCTATTCTATTTCATGTTCTAGGCAGGTGTGGATTTAGTGCTAAGGTGATCAACATAATTACCTCCGTCAAGGAGGTTATGTTTTCGTCGTGTTTGTCTGTCTGCCTGTTTGTCTGTCTTTTATTTGTCTGTCTGTCACCAAGATAACTCAAAAAGTTATGAACCGATTTGGACGAAATTTACAGGGATTGTTAGGTATGTTTGGAGGAACAGATGATTAACTTTTGGTGAAGATATGTCCATCCGTTTGTTTGTTTGTTTGTTTGTCTACGTCATGTTTCTCGATGCCATAACTCAAAAAGTTATGGATGGATTTTGATGAAATTAACATGAGTTGTTCATTTGTTCGTTTGTCACTGTTTTTAATTTTTCGCTTGTTAGCACAATAACTAAAAAAATAATGAATGGATCTTTATGAAATTTATAGGAGTTGTTAGTAATGGTAGACGACATAAATGATCAAATTTTGGTGTAGATCGGTTCGTTCGTTTGTATGTTTGAGTCATATTTGTCATAACGTTTGTTAACTGTATAACACAAAAAGTTATGAACGGATCTTCAGTAAATTTGAACAAGCTGTTATTAATATAGTAAGGCACAAATGATTAGATTTTGAAGTTTATGCAAAGAAAATTATGGGTTTCAGAGCCAATTTGAATTTTTGCTACCGTTGCCTCACTTGGCGGAGGTATGCGCTCTCATAGTGCTCTAGTTAAGAGTATGTTCACGGATACCAAAGCTAAGTTTGTATTGGGGGACGTTGAGACAGAGTGGACCGAGTTTATTCGGGGGGTGAGACAAGGGTGTATTTTGTCACCTCTATTATTTGGATTATATACTCAGGAGCTGCTGTGCGGGTAAACAGGTGTGGGCGGGGCGTGAAAGTGGGGGCAGATAATCTTAACATTTTAATGTATGCCGATGATGTTGTAGTTTTTAGTGAGAGTGCAGAGGGTCTGCAAGTAGCTTTGGATGCAGTGTCAGATTATGGGAGGGATTTTAGAGTCAAGTTTAGTAAGTTGAAGAGTCAGGTATTGGTTGTGAATGGGAGAGGGATGATGTACAGACTTGGGTGCTGGCATGGAAAGATATACAGAGAACACACAGGTACAAATATTTGGGCATGGTGGTGGATGAGCTTGGCATGGCCGAGACCTTGAATGTGAGGCTTGGTAGGGCGTATCAGTGATGTGGTAGGTTGACGAGTGGGGGAAAGTAAGAGCTAATAAATATGAAGTTATAAGGGGACTTTGGAAGGGGATGGCAGTCCCTAGCCTCATGTATGGAATGGATACCTTGCCAGTGAGTGCACAGGTCTGGGATAAGCTGGAGGTAATACAAAATTTGGTGGGTAGGGCAGCCTTGGGAGCAAACCGGTTGGTAGGGGTGGAGGCGATTAGGGGGGATATGGGATGGAGCACTTTCTGGGAGAGAATAATGAAGGGGTGCCTGAATTTTAAAGCGAAAATAGATAAGATGGGTGAGGAAAGATGGGTAAAGAAAGTGAGTATATGGGTAAATAGTGACAGTAAATGGGATTTAATGTCTAAAAGACTTGTGACTAAATGTAATTACCAAGCCGTGTGGAGGGTGCCACTGGTGGGGGAGGTAACTAAGGGCTGGAGGTTGGTCAATGAGAGAGGTGAGGGCTTGGACTGGGAGGTTGCTAAGTGGAAGAGGGTTATTGACAGGAAAGTCGAGGAGATTTGTTTGCATAGGTGGAGAGAGGGAATGATGGGAAGAGAACCCTGGACTTATGCAGGAAGAAGGATAGCCCTAGGCACGAAATATTTTATCATGGTACCTTTGGGAGCGAACTTCTTTTCAAGGTGAGGACTAAGAGCCTGGAGATAAATGATGGAACACATAGGTGGAATGCGTGGGGTAGTAGGAGATGTATGGCATGTGATTTGGATTTGGATGAGAGTGTGGAACACGTAGTAGTTGAGTGTAGCAGGTATGAGTGGGAACGGGTGTTTTGATAGAGGTGATGAAGAGAGAGTGTGAGGATGAGGTTGTGGGTGAGTGGTTTGACAGGGAGGATAGGGGTGGTTTTGGGCATGGAGTGGGGCATGACCTTTTATAATGTTAACAAACCTTTTTAGAGAGAGTTTAGGGAGCCAGGGAGAGATGTATGGAGGGGCTGAGGGATGGGGGGGGGTGTGTGGGGGTTGTGGAATAGATTGGATCTTAATCTGTGTTGTGACGATTGCCCTATTTTAGGAGTATTCTCCTGAAATCAAAGCTCTAACATTGGTTAGACTCCGAGTCAAAGTCAAAATCGAAGTGTTTGTTAATAAACGATACGTTATCCGACGTTGAACACACCTTATCTACATGAGACTACATTGGCTTCGGTGTTCTATATTATCGTGAACAGAATTTATTTAACGCTTCCATAACCCGTAATACTTTTTTAACACACTTCATTTAGCCTTGTCCTCAGTGATGGGCAGTATTTAAATACAATTGTATTTAAATACATATTTAAATACATTTTGGTATTTGAAAATGTATTTACAAATACTTTCAAAAACGTGTAATTAAATACTGTATTTAACTACATTTTCGAGTATTTAAATACA
>LQNS02007795.1:12377-32983 GCA_001587735.2 Parhyale hawaiensis | reverse complement strand
TATTTAATTTTCTGTAATCTACACACATCCTGATAGTGCCGTCACCCTTCCTTACAGGTACAACTGGAAAGGAGTACGGGCTTTTACTGGGTTCGATGACCCCTAAAGAATGCAACTCTTCACATTGGTTATTTATTTCTTCTTCAATAGGAGAGGGAAAACGCCTCGGGCGCTCGTAAATAGGAACACTTTTTGTTAATTCTATGGTGTGTTCAATATCTTGGACCACGCCAATATCATACTCATGCAAACTAAACACGTCTTTCTCAGATTCCAGCATATCGAGCACCTTTCGCGCATCCTCACCAGGTAAATGCTTTAGATCTATTTGAGTCTCTAATTAATCGGAGGATGCCGAGGTCTCTTCACAAAGATCATCTTCTGCTTTTACAGCAGAAACTGTACCTAAATAGGTTCCCTTTCTTAAAAAGACTGGCTAATCGACACAACCTACATAAACATGAGAAGCTTCACTCCCAATAAACCGTTTAAATCCCGTGACATTAGCAGACATTTTCATCGTTCACAGAGGATTCGAAATAAATAAAACGTTCAGCCCGTTGACTTGAATTTGCAAGAGGTTCTGACAAGGGCCACTCTACTCGAACTGGTTCAGACATCGAAGTTATAGTTATACAATCAGCAACTGTACACATTAAGTTCTGATAATTAGAAATTGACGAGTCAGCTTCTGTTCCAAGACAGAGATCGACATAACCATTTTCAGTCAAATGAATGCGCAACTTTCGTTCTTGTAGGAATAGCTCTACTCTGTTCTCTTTGAAAAAATCTACCCTTAATCTAGTGCGTTGAGCACTACAACAGCGTTATTCAACAAAAAGTCTAAATTTCCCATTGAAAAACTAAGGTTGGTCATTTGCTTAGTGGTAACGGACTCTCCTATTGCCTGCAATTGCATGGGATGTTCCCATTAATCTACGTTTAATTTACTGAGCAAGTCTCCTTGAACTAAAGAAACTCTAGCTCCCGTATCCAAAACAGCTGGGATAATTTCACCATTCGGGAAACTCAACTGTACAAGCGATGACCTATCATGATCAACGAACTGCACAATTTTATTTGAAAAATTTCTTTTTACCTCATTAAAATTTATTTTACTTGACTGCACATTACCATCACATCCTGTGCTGACGCCTGCAACTCCATCGTCGTCTCCGCCGTTCGAGCCCTCCTCCTCCGCTTCTTCCATTATAGAAGGTACGGTCAATGAAGCAGAAGTTTTCGATAACGAACGAACTACTACAGTGGAATTTCTTGAATTGAAGTTAGAACGAGGATCCCTAGACCTTCCACGATGCGGTGGTGTGCACAGGGCAACTTCGACATATTGACGGGTAGATGTAACGAGTTTTCCTCCGAGACTCCTGAACTGTATTCTGGCTAGTGGTCCGTCTTTTCACGAGTCCCGGGACAACGAGTTTAAATTGCCGTTTGGACAATCTTTACCAAGGTGATCTCCCGCACAATGAGGACACTTCAGGGATCTTTTCTTGTTGGGACAATAAGCAGTAATGTGTACTTTTTCGTTGCAGTAAAAACAGGTGATCTTCAGTCTGCATCTATTTTCACTATGGCCCATTTTCCCGCACCCCATGCAAAATGGTGGCTGACGCTCCGATGAGTAGTGATGTTTCACTGTCGTAGTTGGTTTTCTCGAACTAGAAGACTTTCTATCAATTAAGTTGACTGGAAAACTTGTTGGCGCCTCATGAGATGAAGTTTCACCACATAATGATCCCTGATTCATGTCACGAGCCAGGTTCATCAACGCCTTCCAAGGCAAGCAGTATGTGGGTCCTTTTTCAATCCGAGCATGCCGTTCCACATTTTTCACTTCGCTCGCAAGCTTTTCTGGCACAGTTTTCAGAAACTGTTCTCTTACCTCCCTCGCGCAGCTTTTGTTGTTATCAAATCCATTTTGTAACATCGTCATAAGTCGTATGCCATACAGATGCAACTTCTCTCCTGCATCTCTCGTTGCTGAACGCAGCTCCTTCCGCCAATAGGATTATTTCCCGATCCGTTGGTCTCTGTACCACTGCAACAATTCACTCTTGACATAATCAAAGCGACAAGTCGCAGCACACAATCTGTCGGACACTTGCTTGACCTCACCGTCGAAGAAATTTCCCAGATGCCTAGCACAGTCACTTTAACTTCCACCAGCATATTTACGATAAAAATATCTCTCATACTCAGCCAAATACTCTTTCAAATGCTGGCTTCCATCCAACTTGAACACGTTAGGCTTGACTACCTTGTACGCATAGGCAATGGGCTCTTGATATTCTGGTTCGCTATCCGACAAGGTTTCCTCTTCGGAGTCAGTTGCACATATTGTTTCGATCATTTTCCGTCTGTCTGCAGTGGATAATCCAGGTTTACTCGTAGTGCGAGAATTATCTCGACGATTGGTACGCTGAACTGCTGCGCCATGGACAGGACTTGAAGTCAGTAAGTCTAAATCTGTTTTCTTTACAGCCTTCTTACTGTCAAAATCTTGAAAATTGGCTGTCAGATCTTAGTTCACCTTCTCCATCAAGTTTCCCCTCACCTCTCCCTTCATCTCTTCCCTCACCGGACTCTCGCATTTAAAAGACAAGAAATGCACGCCTCTACTAGAGGAATCCACATGTTGCCAGTAGTCACTCTCTGCAATGATGCAAAGTATAGTATTCTACGACTTGTAGCTCTTCTTCATGGACGAACCGTCATCCGGGGAGAAATTGTCTTCACTATTCTGAAGCAACTGGCGCAAATTACTTGCAGCTGTCCCTGACGCTGTAGCGTCTACATTCTGCCACTGCGGTAGCAGTGACCATCTTAATGCGTCAGGTTCTTGCAGCAACACAGCCTCATCAGCAGGAATATTCAGTTTTCCTTCTAGAAGGTTCGAAAGTACAGTCGGATGTAAGAACTGAAGCAAAATGCTCTGTATGGCAACCTCATTCCAACCCTCAACTTCCTTTTGCGGCTCTCTGTGACCATGGGGGGTTTCGTGGTTTGCGACGGTCTCAACCTTGTCTTCCGTAACACTCATTATGGCTACTTGAATTTCCCCCTGGAAAGGTCGCCAGTGTAAAAGTTCTGCCTGTTGGTAAGGAGAACCCTTACTGCCAGGTCTCTCCAAATTAAAAAACTATAAAAGTGGAGAAAAGAAAAAAAGCAGCTTCTTAGTTTTCTAATTATTGGTTACAGAAGTTGTGTCTAGTTGACTTTACGCAGCAGTACTAAACACAAAAATAAATATAAGCCACCATGAGAGAGAGTATCAGAGAGTCCGGTGAAGGGATAATACATTGAGAGCTACAAGTCTGAAACAAAAATGAGGAAAAACTGTAAATATTGAAATAACCACTTCACACTATTGCAATATAAAAAAAGCCAATATTATCGCAATCACTACCACCATGAGGTCAAACGTAGCACTACAATGATCGACACCGGTGCCTTCACCGTCTATAAGTTTACTATAGCAAGGCCGCTCCCGTGCTGCCCCTGCAACGCCCTTCGCTAATCTAAGCATTGGTTTGAAACTGTTTGTATCATAAGGGCAAAAGGAGGAAAGAAAGAAAGGCAAAAGAAAGAAAGGCATAAAAAAAGGAAGAAAGGCAAAAGAAAAAAGAAAGAAAGGTGAAAGAAAGGCAAAAGAAGGAAAGAAAGAAAGGCAAAAGAAGGAAAGAAAGGCCTTTCTTTCTTTCTTTCTTTCTTTCCTTCTTATGCCTTTCTTTCTTTTTCCTTTCTTTCTTTTTCTTTTTCCATTTTTTTCTTTTCCCTTTCTTTCTTTCTTTCTTTTGCCTTTCTTTTTTTCTTATGTGTTTCTTTCTTTCTTTCTTTCGCCTTTCTTTCTTTCCTCCTTTTGCTCTTATGATACAAACAGTTTCAAACCAATTCTTAGATTAGCGAAGGGCGTTGCTGGGGCAGCACAGGAGCGGCCTTGCCATAGTAAACTTATAGACGGTGGAGGCACCGGTGTCGATCATTGTAGTGCTACTTTTGACCTCATGGTGATAGTGATTGCGATAATATTGGCTATATTTTTTATATTACATTAGTGTGAAGTGGTTATTTCGATATTTACCGTTTTTCCTCATTTTTGTTTCAGACTTGTAGCTCTCAATGTATTATCCCTTCACCGGACTCTCTGATTCTTTCATGGTGGCTGATATTTATTTTTGTGTTTAGTACCGCGGTGTAAATTCAACTAGAAACAACTTCTGTAACCAATAATTAGAAAACTGAGAAGCTGCTTTTTTTTCTTTTCTCCACTTTTATAGTTTTTTAATTTGGAGAGACCTGGCAGTAAGGGTTCTCCTTACCAACAGACAGAACTTTTACACTGGCGACCTTGCCAGGGGAAAACTCAAGCAGCCATAATGAGTGTTACGAAAGACAAGGTTGAGACCATCGCAAACCACGAAACCCCCCATCGTCACAGAGAGACGCAGAAGGAAGTTGAGGGTTGGAATGAGGTTGTCATACAGAGCCTTTTGCTTCAGTTCTTACATCAGACTGTACGTTCGAACCTTCTAGATGGAAAACTATATATTACTGCGGATGAGGCTGTGTTGCTGCAAGAACTTGACGCATTAAGATGGTCCCTGCTGCCGCAGTGGCAGAATGTAGAGGCTACAGCGTCAGGGACAGTTGCAAATAATTTGCGCCAGTTGCTTCAGAATAGTGAAGACAATTTCTCCCCGGATGACGGTTCGTCCATGAAGAAGAGCTACAAATCGTGGAATACAATACTTCGCATCATTGCAGAGAGTGACTTCTGGTAACATGTGGATTCCCCTAGTAGAGGCGTGCATTTCTTCTCTTTTAAATGTGAGAGTCCGGTGAGGGGAGAGGTGAGGGGAAACTTGATGGAGAAGGTGAACCAAGATCTGACAGCCAATTTTCAAGATTTTGACAGTAAGAAGGCTGTAAAGAAAACAGATTTAGACCTACTGACTTCAAGTCCTGTCCATGGCGCAGCAGTCCAGCGTACCAATCGTCGAGATAATTCTCGCACTACGAGTAAACCTGGATTATCCACTGCATACAGACGGAAAATGATCGAAACAATCTGTGTAACTGACTCCGAAGAGGAAACCTTGTCGAATAGCGAGCCAGAATATCAAGCGCCCATTGTCTATGCGTACAAGGTAGTCAAGCCTAACGTGTTCAAGTTGGATGGAAGCCAGCATTTGAAAGAGTATTTGGCTGAGTATGAGAGATATTTTCATCGTAAATATGCTGGTGGGAGTTAAAGCGACTGTGCTAGGCATCTGGGAAATTTCTTCGACGGTGAGGTCAAGCAAGTGTTCGACAGATTGTGTGCTGCGACTTGTCGCTTTGATTATGTCAAGGGCAAATTGTTGCAGTGGTACAGAGAAAAACGGATCGGGAAAAAGTCCTATTGGTGAAAAAAGCTGCGTTCAGCAACGAGAGATGCAGGAGAGAAGTTGCATATGTATGGCATGCGACTTATGACGATGGGACAAAATGGATTTGATAACAACAAGGGCTGCGCGAGGGAGGTAAGAGAACAGTTTCTGAAAACTGTGCCAGAAAAGCTTGTGAGCGAAGTGAAAACTGTGGAACGGCATGCTCGGATTGAAAAAGGACCCACATACTGCTTGCCTTGGAAGGCGTTGATGAACCTGGCTCGTGACATGGATCAGGGATCATTATGTGGTGACACATCATCTCTTGAGGCGCCAACAGGTTTTTCAGTCAACATAATTGATAGCAAGTCTTCTAGTTCGAGAAAACCAACTACGACAGTGAAACGCCACTACCCATCGGAGCGTCAGCCACCATTTTGCATGTGGTGCGAGAAAATAGGCCATAGTGAAAATAGATACAGACTGAAGATCACCTGTTTTTCCTGTAACGAAAAAGGACACATTGCTGCTTATTGTCCCAAGAAGAAAAGATCCCTGAAGTGTCCTCATTGTGCAGGAGATCACCTTGGTAAAGATTGTCCTAACGGCAATTTAAACGCGTTGTCCCGGGACTCGTGAAAAGACGGACCGCTAGCCAGAATGCAGTTCAGGAGTATCGGAGGAAAACTCGTTACATCTACCCGTCAATACGTCGAAGTTGCCCTGTGTGTACACCACCACATCGTTGAACGTCTAGGGATCCTCGTCCTACAGTAACTGTAATTCAAGAAATTCCACTGTAATAGTTCGTTCGTCATCGAAAACTTCTGATTCAGTGACCGTGCCTTCTATAATGGAAGAAGCGGAGGAGTAGGGCTCGGACGGCGGAGACGACGATGGAGTTGCAGGCGTCAGCACAGGATGTGATGGTAATGTGCAGTCAAGTAAAATAAATTCTAATGAGGTAAAAAGTAACTTCTCACATAAAATTGTGCAGTTCGTTGCTCATGATAGGTTATTGCCTGTAAATTTGGGTTTCCCGAATGGTGAAATTATCCCAGTTGTTTTGTATGCGGGAGCTAGTGTTTCTTTAGTTCAAGAAGACTTGCTCAGTAAATTAAACTTAGATTCATGGGAACATCCCATGCAATTGCAAGCAATAGGAGAGTCCGTTACCACTAAGCAAATGACCAACCTTAGTTTTTCAATAGGAAATTTAAACTTTTTGTTGAATAATGCTGTTGTAGTGCCCAACGCAAAGCGCATCCAATACCCGATTGTTCTAAGGGTATATTTAAAAAAAAACAGTAGAGCTATTCCCACAAGAACGTAAGTTGCGCATTCATTTGACTGAAAGTGGTTATGTCGATCTCTGTCTTGGAACAGAAGGTGACTCGTCAATTTCTAATTATCAGAACTTAATGTGTACAGTTGCTGATACTATAACTTCGAGTTCTGAACCAGTTCGAGTAGAGTGGCCCTCGTCAGAACCTCTTGCAAATTCAAGTCAACGGGCTGAACGTTTTATTTATTTCGAATCTTCTGTGTACGATGGAAATGAATCTGCTAATGTCACTGGATTTAACGGGTTGATTGTGAGTGAAGCTCCTCATGTTTATGTAGGTTGTGTCGATAAGCCAGTCTTTTTATGAAAGGGAACCTATTTAGGTACAGTTTCTGCTGTAAAAGTAGAAGATGATCTTTGTGAAGAGACCTCGGCATCCTCCGATCAATTATAGACTCAAATAGATCTAAAGCATTTACCTGGTGAGGATGCGCCGAAGGCGCTCGATATGCTGGAATCTGAGAAAGACGTGTTTAGTTTGCATGAGTATGATATTGGCATGGTCCAAGATATTGAACACACCATAGAATTAACAAATAGTGTTCCTATTTACGAGCGCCCGAGGCGATTTCCCCCTCCTATTGAAGAAGAAATAAATAACCAATGCGAAGAGTTGAATTCTTTAGGGGTCATCGAGCCCAGTAAAAGCCCGTACTCCTTTCCACTTGTACCTGTATGGAAGGGTGACGGCACTATCGGGATGTGTGTAGATTACAGAAAATTAAATACTGTAACTAAAACAGACAAACATCCTATCCCAAACATGTCAGACTCCCTGTACAGGCTAAAAGAGGCGAAGTATTTTACCAGTTTAGACTTTATCAAAGGCTATTACCAAATTAAACTTAGCGAATCAAGTAAAGAGTGTACTGGATTCATTACGGGGAAAAATCACTGGCGTTTCCAGAGATTACCTTTTGGGTTGAAAAATGCCCCGTCTGCCTTTCAGAGGAATTCACAGTCAATCCTGTTGAGAGAAGTACCGGCAGATAAAGTCAAAATTTACAAGACGACATATTGATCGTCCATGACAATTTTTGTGATCACCTAGAGCTAGTCAGAAAGGTACTAAACATTTTAAAAACCAGAGGAATGAAAGTTAAGCCCACGAAATGCTTACTCTTTGTGCCGGAAGTTGAATTTTTAGGACATCTAGTGAGCGAAACCGGCATTAGGAAGACTCGTAAATATGTAGA
The DNA here is from genome assembly GCA_001587735.2 of Parhyale hawaiensis. Taxonomy (NCBI): domain Eukaryota; kingdom Metazoa; phylum Arthropoda; class Malacostraca; order Amphipoda; family Hyalidae; genus Parhyale; species Parhyale hawaiensis. Next base: position 25,052 of record LQNS02007795.1, on the reverse strand, counting down.
TACTGTGAGAAATTTTCCACAACCGCAAACTGTGCGAGAGCTGCCAAGTTTCTTAGGGCTCGTAAACTTTCAACGAAAGTTCATTTCTCAATGATCGACGATCATGAAACCTCTTACTGAACTTACCAGCAGGCGTGGCTCCACGAAGCTTAAATGGACCGCCGAAATGACGGAAGCTTTTTCTGAGTTTAAAAATTTGATGGCACGGGATGTTAGTTTAAGTTATCCTGATTATAGTAATGATGCAGAGTTGCTTGAGGTCTGGGTCGATGCTTCGTCCTATGGGGTAGGTGCATCATTTACCCAACGCCAGGATGGTGAGCTCAACGTAAGAGCTTGTTGTTCCTCAACATTCATGCCAAATCAACGTAACTACTCGACCGTTGAACGAGAACTTGCTGCTCTTAGGTGGGCGGTGAAAGCCCTGAAATCGTTCCTGTTCGGAGTAAAGTTCATAATCCACACTGATCATCAGTCCCTGGTTTACTTGCATAACATGAAACTAGTGAGTAGCCGCTTAGCACGGACTGTAGAGGACCTATCAGAATTTGACTCTGAGATCAGGTACACGCCGGGTAAACTAAACCTGGTCGCTGATGGACTATCACGGTTGAGTCCGGAGCCAGTGGTAGTAATCGAAACGGGAAATGGGCTGCAGGAGGTTCCACCTGGTCTAGTGATCGATGGGTCCCCAGCTCCTGATGGAGGAGACTCCTTGTTTGTCAGCTGGTATAGACTGTTTAAACGTTCGCAGTGCTGGGATTTTAATGTAGACTCTGAACATGATCAGTTAGACTACTGATAGACAATGAACTGTTGGCGCATCCGAAAGACTATGGACTGGAGTTAGATAGGGGCGGGCTTCAGATGCTGAAATCTATGAAACTGCCGGGCGTTTTCCCATGTCTTGATACTTTGCTGGCCGCTAGTAATAAATTCAGGATGGAAATCTTGGTATATTTCGGCGGTACTCACCCTATGATTTTTGAATACAAAGATCTGTCACCGACAGAGGCACAGAACACCATGCATTTGCAGTACTTGGCAGGCATACATTTTAATCCTCTGGTAGAGTTGAGGGGTTATGTTGCCCTTGAATTTGACTGGTATATGCTCTCGACGTGAAAATACTGCGAAGTGTTCTGTTATAGAGGTAGCAGATGTGTTACCGGATGTTCAGCCCATGTGTTTGGAAATTTTGTTTTGTGATATCGAATTACAATGTCGACATGTGCTATCTAACCATCTTAGGGTTGCAGTAGATGTGGAAGGTCGAAAGTTCTGCGCAATACTAGATTCCGAAGCGCATGTGAGTCTTGTCAATAGACAACTGTTGGACTTGTTAGCCAATAATGTGTTGCAAAATATGAACCCTGTGAAACTGACAGACCTGACTGGTGCAACTCGAGAGGTTCTACTTGGTGCAAGAATTAATGTAACCCTATGTAATGAATCTTTTAATCGCTATTTTTATTGTGTAGACCCTGAAAATTTTCCCCAGTGTTTCCTATTAGGTACAGACTTCCTGTCTCGCCATGAAGTTCGTGTAGATTTTTCACTGTCTGCCTGCAGAGGTAGGTAGGAATGGTGGGCAGGACTATGTGGCTTCTAAAGGAGAGAATGTCGTGGCATACATAGGGCTGCAAAATGTAAATCCAGAGGTGACACTCAAAGTAAGCGCTGTAGGGGACGAAACCGATGCTGCAAGGGGACTAAGATGTTTATCCGATAATGACGAGATTAAGAGACTACAACAGAAAGACACGCAATTGAAACTATTAGGAAAAGTCTTGCAGACTGAAAGAACGAAACGCTCTTGGCCTACAGCGCTTAAGAAGTTTAAAGGCACGAAAATTTCCTTGAAGTTGATGAATTGCTGGTTTACCGGGGAGAGAAGCCTGTTCCGTTGCTCACATTCTCAGCACTGGTAGAACTAGTTCTTGCAATTCATTCAGAGTTTGCTCATGTTGGACGATAGAAAGTCCAAAGCTTAGCAGTGGACATTGCTTGGCATCCCCTGTTGCGGAAAATTGTTAACGATGTGTGCACTACGTGTCCTCACTGTCAGAAATTCAAGAATGTGGGAACCACTTTGGTGCCTCCCACTTGGAAAATAGTTAGCAAATATCGATTTGACCCTGTGGCCGTAGATTTAGTTTCTCTCCCTCGCACGGGTAGAGGTAACGTTTCATGTCTCGTCTTGGTAGATTTGTACAGCAAATGGCTGGCCGCAGTTCCTCTAAACGATAAAACCGCTGTTTCCGTTGAGTTTGCAATGACAGAGAAAATATTACCCTTTTTACTGAGGGTGCCAACTAGACTTTTATCAGACAATGGCGGAGAATTTGCTTCAGCGGCGCAAGCAGCTTAAGTGAGACGCAACGTGCCCTGCGAAAATGTACATGTGCGCAAAAAGTATTGTTCTGCTGTAAAATTAGGCTTACCTTGTGTTGTGTTCTGTTCTCTTGAATTCTATTGCATAGTTAATTCGAGAAAATTCGTCAAGATGTGTTATAGGGGAAATCAAAATAATAGGAGTAATTATAAAATGTGTTAGATGCATGTGATCCCTCTGAACTTGAAAGACAAGGCTGGTGGGGGAGTGTGTAACGGGCTGAAAAGTCTGTATGTAGATGTAGCCTATCTTTCAAATCATATTTTAATCTTTCTGCTCTTTCCGGCTGTTCTTTCCGGCTGTTCTTTCCAGCTGTTCTTTCCAGCTGTTCTTTCCAACTGTTCTTCCCAGCTGTTCTTTCCAGCTGTTCTTTCCAGCTTTTCTTTCCAGCTGTTCTTTAGCTGTTCTTTCCAGCTGTTCTTTCCAGCTGTTCTTTCCCACTTTTCCGATACAGTTACCACTGCGTGATACGCGCAGTTCAAACACTTAGCACGCTGTTTTGTGATGTGTTTTTAGCTCCGTACATTTAACGAAAATGGTTGATGTATGATTAGTAGGAAGTCTAGAAGTTAGCATGTAAGTCCGATGCGGAACCGGAAGACATTAGTCATTTGTGTTTGGGAAGTTGGGCGAGCAGGGGTGCTGCAAAGCGCTCCTGTGGTCACATTCTTGTTTATACCGTGTATAGGAATTATTCATCAATGTTAATTATCTTAACTTATGGCTTAGGAAGGTGCTTCTGTCCGAGAATATGGTGTTGTATGCGGTGAATAACGTTTTATCTTGTTACGGGGTAATCATGGGAAATATTTCCCTTCAGAGGCTATTGGTTGGGCCATGGGGCAAAATTAGTTAAGTTCGCCATTTCAGGGTATGGGAACCGCGTCCCAGGGCAGCTTTGTGGGTTGTCCTAGCTTCGCAGTCGGACAATAGTTCTCCTTCGCGATTGGTATATCTTTCCGTTTTCATTTTTCTGTTGATGTAGTTTCCTATGGTTCCTTTTCTTTCTTGTCCTGCTGTTCCCGTGCGCATAGATCCGGTGTGGCAACGCACTCGTGCTAGGGTCCCTTGTTCATGTCGTCTTGTTGGTGTCCTTCCTAAAGTCTTCCTTCCTGTCTATCCCTATTTCTATTCTTCCTACTTTGTCGTGTTTCCTTCTTTTGACCTTTTTTGCCTTTCTTCATTTCTTTTGCCTTTCTTTATTTCTTTTGCCTTTCTTTATTTCTTTTGCATTTCTTCATTTCTTTTGCCTTTCTTTATTTCTTTTGCCTCTCTTTCTCTCCTTCTTTTGCCTTTCTTTCTTTCCTTCTTCTGCCTTTCTTTCCTTCTTCTACCTTTCTTTCCTTCTTTTGCCTTTCTTTCTTTCCTTCTTTTGCCTTTCTTTCTTTCCTTCTTTTGCCTTTCTTTCTTTCTTTTGCCTTTCTTTCTTTCCTTCTTTTGCTTTTCTTTTTTTTCCTTCTTTTGCCTTTCTTTCTTTCCTTCTTTTGCCTTTCTTTTTTTCCTTCTTTTGCCTTTCTTCCCTTCTTTTGCCTCTCTTTCTTTCCTTCTTTTGCCTTTCTTTCATTCTTTTGCCTTTCTTTCCTTCTTTTGCCTTTCTTTCCTTATTTTGCCTTTCTTTCCTTCTTTTGCCTTTCTTTCCTTCTTTTGCCTTTCTTTCTTTCCTTCTTTTGCCTTTCTTTCCTTCTTTCGCCTTTCTTTCTTTTGCCTTTCTTTCTTCTGCCTGTCTTTCTTTCTTTTGCCTTTCTTTCTCCCTTTCTTTTGCCTTTCTTTCTTTCTTTCTTTTTTTTTCTTTTGCCTTTCTTCCTTTTTTTCTTTTGCCTTTCTTTCTTCCTATTGCCTTTCTGTCTTTCCTCCTTGTGCCCTTATGATACAAACAGTTTCAAACCAATGCTTAGATTAGCGAAGGGCGTTGCAGGGGGCAGCACAGGAGCGGCCTTGCTATAGTAAACTTATAGACGGTGAAGGCACCGGTGTCGATCATTGTAGTGCTACGTTTGACCTCATGGTGATAGTGATTGCGATAATATTGGCTTTATTTTTTATATTACAATAGTGTGAAGTGGTTATTTAGATATTTACCGTTTTTCCTCATTTTTGTTTCAGACTTGTAGCTCTCAATGTATTATCCCTTCACCGGACTAACTGATACTCTCTCTCATGGTGGCTGATATTTATTTTTGTGTTTAGTATCGCTGTGTAAAGTCAACTAGAAACAACTTCTGTAACCAATAATTAGAAAACTGAGAATCTGTTTTTTTTTCTTTTCTCCACTTTTATAGTTTTTAATTTGGAGAGACCTGACAGTAAGGGTTCTTCTTACCAACAGGCGGAACTTTTACAATAGACCACACCATATATTGACTGGATACTGAAATCGGGCATCTCGCAATTGGGCCTAAAGGTCGATTTACGTAAGAGCTAATAAAATGAGTTCTAGTTATCACAGGGACTTCAAATAAAGATTAATTTCTTCGTCGTTCCATCTAGAATGTGTTGCAGAGCAGGAAATCTAAATTCACAATCATATATCTTCAGTAGACGATACACATCATACCTTCGGACACCAAGAAAAACTGATAATTCATTTTAATTTCTTGGAATAATAAAATTTAATTGAGTAAATTAGCACATGGATACTACATACACGTAATGTACTTTAATGTCAGTTTCAATTGAGTTTTTTCCAATGACGGATTTGAAGCAATAACCTCAGAAGTTGATATATATATATATATATATAGCTTCTAGTAGACCTCATCCCAATAGCCGCACCAAAGTTAGGTTAAGAAAACTCAGTAATGTTTAAAAAATTAATTAAAACCACAGCAATACTACATTGCTTTCTACAAATGAACTGAAAATATATACATGTTTAACTATGAGATATAGATACAAGACACCCTGGAAATGCGGTTAAAATATAACAATTTATGAATGATGTAACCCTTCATTACTGGAACCATCTAAAGCTGCATATCGTGATTGTCAATATATATCATTTCACTAACTGCCTAGGTAAATTACAGCACTTAGTGGTTGCCCACGTTACATCACTTGATTTCCTAAGTTGCATTACTTTGTGGCTGTCTAAGTTGAAACACATCATGGTTGCCGGAGTTAAATCACTTCACAGAGGCCTACATTACATCACTTCAGAACGGCCAATGATACATGACTCAACAGCTGTCAAAGCTACATCACTTCATGGTTGCCACTGCAATATCACTTCACGACTGTCAATGCTGATTCACTGCACTGCTGTCCACACTACAACACTTCCTGGCGGCCAGTGCTTCATCATGCAGATCATTTCACGGCCGCTAATGCTATATCACTCCACTGCTTCCAATGCTAGATCACTTTCTTGCGACCAGAGCTTTATCACTTCACTGCTGGCCTGACTCCATTACTTTATGGCTGCAAGCTGCTCCAACTCATCTTTCAGCTCTCCTGTCTGTTCTAATTTATCGCTTAGTCCGTATGCCATATAAATTTCATTAACAGTTCCATCAGCTATTTACTTGACATTTCATTACCTATTGACCATAACACGAATTGAGAAGCTTCTGTTTTACAACATGAGACTGTGTTTTACTATCTATTGTGAAATAATTTTGCTCTTATGCAAATAGCAAAGGATGTCATATACAGTTACTTTATGTAATTACACTTCAAGTCTTAATATTTTTTGTGAATTTGTTGAGTATAGAAGTTTTACTAGTAAGTACAGGGTTTCCACTCATTATTGATTGCAAAAGAATTAAGTCAAAGAGCCTAAGCAAAGTATGAAAGAGTGATGGGAGAACATAAAAAAATGCGTGTGTAGCACTGTGAAGTCAGGCCCAATTACTGGACCACAATCTGCCGTAGGGGCCAGTGTCCAGTCAATGTATGGTGTGGTCTGTGACTGTAGAATAATATATCTGCGTAGCCATTGAAAGTTGAACAAACTTTTTGGGCAACATAAAGCAAAAGCAAATACAATAGCATGGCGTTTTCTTTAAAACATTTTTTAATACATTATCAGAAATGGGATCTAATAAATACTCCGGAAGTTTATTGAGAACCATTGCAATTTGAAATACTGCAGCGCGTTTTAAAGATCACCACGCACAGTTGGGAGATGGAGAACAAAACGTCTCATTTTGTAATTTTGTTGGGGATTAGGAGGACTGAAATACTTTACAAATACATACTTCGGGGTGATAATAAAACACAAATCGAAAAAATTCTAGTAAGGAATAGTTATAAACATCCTGAAATTGCAACATTTGTAAAGACGTGTACATTTCACTCCAACTCATTACAGGCACTTTGTTTTCGTTTCGTCTAAGACGTAGTATTCGCCTAAGAATATTGTATTATGCAATATTACTTCAAGATTGTGAATGAAACAACGTGGGCCTCCGCCCCAAATGATGATATTCTGGTATAACACGCACCCACACCTGAAGACAGCACCACAACTAAACACGGGTAAAGTCGATCTATTCACTGCGAGATATCAACACGAACGATTAATCATGAGCTGGAGAAAGGCTATGCAAGGCAAGGGAAAGATAGTAGTGGATAGAGTGTAGCAACGAAGTTTTCTCAGTGGCGAGCGAATACAGAACACCTCTGTCGGTGGCACCAGACCCGCGACAGTGCCCAACTCAGGGTGCGTTTAAATGGTAGCTTAGATTGTTTCGAGGCGTAACCTTTATTGTAGACAGCTTTCGATGTTCTATATTTTTTAAAGCCCCGCCCACCTGGTACCTCAGGAGCCCAGCAGCAGCACTCCTCATTTTGGCACGAAGAGCGCACTAATACATCAACCTCACCCTAGGCCATGGAACTGAAGTGACTTTGGGTTTGTTTGATCCTCCAGAGGTGTTCTGGCTTCGCTTGCCATTGAGAAAAATTCGTTGCAACGCTCTATCCATTCTCAGTAGCTCGCTCCGACAGAACATCTCTATCGGTAGCACCTGGCATGCCCACGGCGCAGCAGGGAGGGGTTTCATGTCCCCTGAGTTATTGGTGCGAAGGATCCTGATCTGAAATAATCTATTTTCTTTCTTCTTTGTTGATTTGCCCTCACACCATCCAACTGTTTCGACATTGGCAGGATAGTGACTGAACGTCGCTTCTAACCTTGGGGGTACCTGGCAACCATCTCCAGTGAGTTGCCGTACCTCTGACCCTCTATCAAAAGATAGAGTATAAATAACTGCCTTTTCTGGATTATCCCGGAACAAATCTTTGGAGCAAAACCCTGTTGGGAAAATACTGGTCTAACCCAGATTCTTGCTGCTTTCAGCCCTTACCTGAAGGTTGTGGAGATATTAGCCAGCGAGAAGATCGTTGTAATTCCGGCCTCCTGGACCCTTAGGACTACCGGTACTGCTTTTTGCCGGGTTCCTTCTTGGCACGGAAAGGCTTTCGAATCCTTTCCTGATCCCGCTTCGGATCATTCCGAAACCTGTCCATCTGTAGCAGGGGTCGATAGCCGGGAGCGCTGATTTTTCAGCTCGAGCTAAGAACCATCGCTCCATCTTCCGTACCTCGTTAACCGGTCTCTTTCCGGGATGACTACCCAATGTAAACCAGAATTACTCTGGGGTAGTCTTCCCAAGCGTTGTCTCTGCCGTTCGACTGAAATTTTTCCCCTGAAAATCTTGAATCCTGGTTTGCTGACCCGTAGGGGCTTAAAGCCACTATCCAGACAAACCGGCCTCTTGAACTGTCTGCTCGGTGGAGCAGATTAACCCTTTGCCTCCTGAAATCCAGATAACATTTTTTCACTTTTTTTTTTGTTAAATTTATGAAAAAATAGGTTAGTTAAACTCATATTTGAGGAAAAAAAAATAGTTGTACTCGCAAAAAAACAGTATTTTTAAGCATCGGCTACTACAGATGCCGTCAATATCTTGAGTAATTTACTTGATGCATAGCTTTTGTATAGGTAAAAATAGAGAGTGGCATCTGATGATGCCGCCAGGAGGGAAAGGGTTAAGTCAAGTAATAACAATTCCTAATTCCAGTAAGCTCACACTTCCATTACAGGAACTTCCACCAGTACCATTTCCACTGGGCCGACTGAGGAGGCACTCATCTCCTAGGGTTGGGAACACTAGCCTCTGATGTCCGTTAGACGCTAGTTATGGGAAGGACCATTCCCTTGTGGCAATTGAGGACGTTTTTTTTGCAACTCCGGTGCTTTCTACCATCGCAGAAGAGCAAACCTTGATAGGACCTTCTAGGAGGTTCCTGTACTGGCCTTAATTACTCTATGATTGATCAAGCTTCCCCACTTCAGACAAGGACAAGAGGAACGTTCAAAGATGGCCTTTTGAGTGGAAGGGATAGTGCGCAATTTGGCCTTCCTTCGGCCCTGGAGTTTTTAGCTTATCTGAGACTCTGGTCTTGTACCGAAGGATCTTGGTCAACTCGTTTGAGAAAAGATTTTCTCCGATTTTACCTGAACAGAGGCACCTACCACTGCAGGCTTCTATCATTCTATCAGAGTCCAGTCTCCTCCTGGTGACAGACACACTATCTAAGCCTCTAACAATTTTATTTTAGTACATATATATCTATACTGCAGCTTTCAGCTTCTACCTAGCTCGAACCTGATTAGGTAGACGTTCACTAGGCGTCTAGTCGCTCCGTCTCAAGAGGAGCAGAATTGATCTGCTCTTAGAGGGAACCGTCCCATACCGGAAGAAGGTCCTCGTCTATACTAATTGGCTCGGACCGAAACCCAAGGGGCCCCGGCGTCAATCTGCCGCACTTTGACTAGAGACGTTTTCCTACTCTAGCAGGGGAACTCCTTGACGTAGACATACACACCCTGTGTCGCAGCCTAGCTTGGCCCTTCCAGAAGTGGTCAAATTCTCAGCTCTGTAAGAGTTAGTTCAAGAAAGCTCAACCTGGGAAAACTCGGGGTTTCCCTGTTATCTTTTAGCTAGGGATAAAATTTCTGCTCGACCTAGTGTATCTTACACTAGTTTACTTTCCCTGGAAAATTACGCTCGGGGTGAACTAGATTTCCTCTATGGTGAAAACCCCACTGGGAACCATCCAGCGTTTTCTAACGCAGTCTCCTGGGAGTTTGAGCTGTACTACTATAAGAATCCTTCTCGTAGTTCCCCTTTAGGACCTTACGCTGATATTAGCTGAACATCTTCTGCTTGTTGGGTGGACATAGCTCTGCCCTGCCAACTAGGTTTGCGAAAATATTCTCTATGAACTTGGGCTAGCCCCTAGATAGACTAGGCCTATCTTCGGAAGCATCGTAAGAACTCTTCTCCTGAGGTCTCTGGAGCACCTGAGCCTCTGGAGTCTTGCGCGGCCTTGCGCTGACTATGGTTCAAGAGTGGTTTCTAAGATTTAGAAAAGTTGAACTATTATAACTCCCTGCCCTTTCCTCGAGAAAAAAAAACACCTGCAGGGGGGATTCCTTCCCAGCGAGCGGACCAGAGAGAGAGAGAGAGCCGAACAAAATCTGAACTCCTGAAAATTTTAAATTTCAATCCTATATCTCCTCCGGAGCTAAGGGTAAGGGACAAAGCTCATTGCTAGGCCCAGTTGATTTAGTTACGAATCTACCATCTCAAGTCCACCCATCAAGTTTCTTTTCGGGCTTGGAAAGCAAAGGATGTACGGAGCTTTCTGTTTTCATTCTTAGAAGGATCTTAAGTCTTAGGTGAACCAGGATTATTGAAACCGTAATACTATGCTTAGACTTCTCAAAGCCCATAGCAAGGTCGGCCTATCCTCCTCTGTCAGGCACACTGCCTTTCTAGATGGAAGACCTTCTATTGTTGCTGACCATCTACAGCCGGAACTGTTGAACTGATGTATGCTAGCAACAGCCCTCTGGGCAATAGCAAAGATTACCGGGAATAGGCCGAAAAAGGTGGCAAGTAGCAACGTCAGCTACCGTCAGGATTCTCCTCCGACAAGTAACCAGTGCGTGCCGCTCTTCAGTTACTCTTAACTACCTTCTCAAGAGATGGGGTGGTGCCCGTTTATGGCGGTACTGTGTCTCTGAACCAGACCCTATCAGCTGGTCCTGATCACTCCCTGAGAGCGAGACCCCAGAGCGGACCCTCTTCAGGAGGCCGGCCGTCGTGTTCTCATATAAGATGAATCTATAATTTTCGTCAGGATAAACTCATCCTATCGTCCTCGCTCTCTGAGACTTAGGATCCCCTATCCGCAGGACTCGACGAGGATAAGGTAAAGGAAGGCATCAGCCTTAGTCAAGGCATAAACCTGTTTCCCAAACTGAGCTGACAAGGGTCGGGAAGGGTTCTTCCTTCCAGGAGCCTGGTTATTGAACCATCCCGAGGAGGGACAAAACTACTAGCTCTATTTATGCTCAATATACCAAATTTCTCTGTCCTCTCAGCCTTCTTTGCGACAGAACAGAGTTTATTAAAGAGTGGAGACATCTGCCCCCTTCCCTAGACGTTGTTTAATCATCTGGGAAGTTATTGACTTCCCCAGAGGTACCCTGAGCTAACCAGTGGTAATCTTAAGAAATTGTCTACTGGCGTATGTCCTTTGCCTGGGCTTATGACAAACTAGGGTCTGTTCACAGCGGTAGACTAACCCTGTGTGATCAACCTGCGTTCAGGGCTTAGCCATCTGCCTCAGCCCAGCATACTGACCGAGGTTCATTCGTAGGTGCGCATTTGTTCCCTGCTGCAGACCTGAAATCCTTATCCTTCCCACAGGGAAGGGGTCATTCCTGAAAGCGCCTACTGGAAGGAAAAAGACTTACTGTTGCCCTCCTGATAGTCTGTTTCTCTTATAAAACTGCAAATAGTTTTATGAATAGTTAATATATACTAAAGTTGCAGTACCTATTATGTCCACCAATTCTCGAGTTTGTGGCCGAGTTTATCCAATTAGGAAGACCCTGAGAGAAATATTCCTGAGAGAGCTCATAAACAAGACACTACCCAGCAGTTCTGGGGTCAAAAATGTCCGGAGCCCTACTCCTTGGCTAAACATATGTCGGTAGAAGGACTCCTGCGGGGAATCCTTATTTGGCATTGCTGCTCGAGAAGGAAGTCAGATTAGACGCTAGCCTCGCGTCCGATCTTCGGGTCCCCGTCAACCTGTGTCAGGGGTTTCACCCGTTTCTTATCAACGGGGCAACTCTTGTTCCGACCTGGGGCTTCCTTTTAGAAACCAAAAACTGTGTCCCTCCTTGGAAGCAGACCATGAACCTACAACCATCTGTGGTTGAAGCTTAGATTTTTTTTTTTTACTAAGGGATAAGCCGGAAAGCGCCTGCTGAGCGCTGTTCTTTGCTATTCATAAGGAAGGCTCTCATCTGGGCTAAGAAAAGAATCCGTTCTAATAAGGCTTCAAGAGCCCCTTTAAGTAAGGTCCAAGTTTAGGACACGCTCGACCTATAGGCAACGCTGGGCCTTCCTGAAGGAATCTAGGAGAACGGTTTAATTCACCCTCATTTCAAGGAAACTCAGAACTGGAGGAATTTACCTACCGTTTTGATTCCAGCCTTGGGCCCGCTGCGGCTACGCTGCTCTAATTGCTGGACCGTGTCAAGGACTTTGGCATCGACTGTCTTAGGCGTACTGTCATGCTTTATCTCAGGGTGAAGTCTTACCAAGACTAAACCCCCAGATCCTGGAGAGCAGACTAATTTGGAAAACTATGTTATTTAACAGGGGCCAGTCAGCCCCTGAACTCAGGTATCCAACCTATGGTAGGTATATCGTCCCCTAACCACCGTAGCAGGGGCAATGATTAGCCCAGCAAAAACGATAACTCATTCTTGTTTTCAACTGAATGTTTTCCTCAAGAGTTGAGGGTCGATAGCACTGAGGTAGAGTCCAAACAATCCCTAGGGAATTTGCACACATGTGTCTGAGGAGGATTAAGTCAACGCTTGGGCCTCCCGAACTGTTTATATCTCACCCGACTGTAGACAGTCGCAGCTATATCCCCTATCGGTTGATAATTATTCGTTTGTCTGTGCACCACTGAGATATTGCCTCCTGCAGCTGAGTCCAGCAGGACCACACAAAAAGGTCACAACCTCCAAAGGTAGCTTATTGCTCGAGCTAAGTCCATAATCATAACTGCAGGGCTTCTGCAAACTTTCTACCTCTTTGTTTGACGGGATTATGACCAGTCTGTTTATTATTATTATTATTAAATCACACCAGGCTGGCGACGTAGGAACGGAGAAACTCCATGAGGTTAACAAACCCCCACGCAACCAACCCAGCGGGTGGAGAAAACAAAAGAATGAAGAAGAA
>LQNS02007567.1:0-13833 GCA_001587735.2 Parhyale hawaiensis | reverse complement strand
GAAGGGACGTCAACTTTACGAGGCTCTGCGCAAACTATATTTTCTTCGCAACATTTTGTTTGTCTTTGAATCGACTTTTCTTAGAAAACTAAATTAAATCAAACCATTGCAAAGCAATTTGAATAAATAAAAAAAAATAATTCTTTGGAAATTCTGAAATCTTGTTTTCTTTCTAAAATATTACCTTACTCTAGTATTTTCTAACAGTTCAGTATATTCGACCTTCAACTGAGCAGAGCAGCTCTGGCAGAGGTCATATACAGATTCAGGGCTTGTTGCATTGTGGACAGTAAATCATATACGCGCTGACAATCTTTGCTCATCACTATTAATTCGAAAGTATATTTAGTCACAAATTAACATTGCTAATTCATGGTATTTTCATATAGTCGCTTTTTCGTGTTGCTTTGCCGGTGATTCACATTAATATGCTGCACGGTATTTCCTCCTAAAAGGAGATTTGATTTTGTGTTGGAGTTTGTCTGTGTGTGTCTCTCTGTCTATCTGTTAGCTACAAAGCTCAAAGAATCCATAAAATTTGCAGGGCTGATTAGGTATATTGGAGGAACCCAAGATCGATATTAGGCGATTGTCCGTCCGGTAGTTTATTCGACTACGCTTTTGATTGGCTACCATCCGTTTTTGAATTTACAGTGCAGAATTGTTACTGTAGGCGCTCCAACACCTTAGTAGCCATGACGAACAGGATTTAGTCACTGTTCACTTATTTGATGAGTTCCTTTATTGTGACACAATTTGGAGCTTCCTAATATGGAAGACAAAAGGCAAAATTTTGCCTTCAAGGCTTAAGTGGTCAAAAAGTTCAGAGTGGCGCATTATCCTCCAACTGATTATCCATGAGACTGGCGACAGCTCAAGCAGCTCCGTAAGACTCAATTCATGTCCGCTCCTGCAATACGAATCAGTGAGGCTAACCAATAGCGCCCCTGTCTGGATACCGGGCGAGTGCAGTGCAGTTAACTTTACTCTGCTGTGGCGATCGGCGGCGGCTCATTCAAGGATTGCGTGTAACTGCGGATTGATTGAGGATTCCTTCTTTCACTCAAAAAAGTTGGGCGTGCCGGGCGAGCACGTGAATGTGTGCCGAAGGGGTGCTCCAAAACCAGCACGTATGTGCGTGCATTACTTGCACACCCACGTGTGCCCCGACTCTCAAATCGGGCGCGTGCGCTGGGCAGCAGAACACGCATAGCTGCTCTCTATTGGGAGCCCTCAGCACAAGTCGGCACGCGCGCCATTCGCAGGCTCACGAACGCATGCACACAGCGCGGGTGAGTGCACGTACGTACGCATCCACGTACATAGGTACGCAAGCACGTACATAGGTACGCAAGCACGTACGTAGGTTCGCACGACTGCAGGCACGCACTTACGTTGGCACTCACGTACGTTGGCATGCCAGTACGTACGGGCGCTGGCAAGCACGTGCGTTCGGAAGCAGTGAAGCACGTGAGCACGTACGTAGGCATCCATGTACGTACGTAGGCACGCAGGCACGTATGTCCGTACGTAGGCACGCCAGTATGGACGGGCGCACGTACGCTTGGGAGCGTGCACGTTTTGGTAAGCGTAGGCACACATCATGTACGGCCGTACGTAATGCACACTTCATGCTGTACGCACAAGATCCGGCATGCAAATACTCGCTCAATTGTTTGCTACAATAGCAGCAGAAGTAATACCAGCCTAGGAACCTCGCCGAATTTATACTGATATTAGTCTCGGCTTTTCTGCCGGAAAGTCTCATGCTTAATGCGAACTCGATCTCTTTTGCTCTCAGTGACCAGCGCGCTACTACTGGCAGGAAATAAGGCGCAGAGCATCTCCAACACCACACGGCACGGTTGTTCGCTCACCTACACCGCGAAGGGCAAAGAGACGAAAAAAGGAAAGAGAGGAAAAGACAGAAGAAACACATATGCGGGGACTCCTACCGTGGCCCGCCTCACGGAAACAGATAAATTTATACAGGAGCCCGGAGGAATGGGTCGTTTTCCACCATTGGGCTGCCCACGTCACGGAACAGAAAAGGAAAAATCGAGTTTGTTGCGGTAAACTTCACAGTGTGGTAGTGGCGGCCGTGGTTAGAGCTACTATATACACCAAGTTAGTTCACACTTGACTGGATTATTAGGCAGACAGTATGTACAATACTGAACCACAACGGCAAGTTTACAGCGAAGGAGTTGATACAAAGTGCAAGTGATTTCAGCTAAAATAGATACCTTTGTGCTCTCATATCTAATAGTCATTCTGAAATTAATTGGTACAATACATTAGGGCATTATATTAAATGGAAATAAAACAGAAATAGGGCAGAAATATCTGTTGTGACCAACTTCTCTAGTTAGTGAAATTAGAACCAATTTTTAGAAGACCAGTCACCAGATATGGAAACAAGTACAAGTGCGGGAAAGAATGACAGTAACTTCAGATGAGGGTAAGCTCATAACAGTACCGACAAAAAAAATTAAGCCAAAAGTGAATGTTTCAAGGTATGCATTTATTATTCCTTTACCTACTTACACCAAATTTCATTAATAACTAGAGATCTCTGAGAAAGCATACCTTCAGAATAGAATAGAAAATATGCATTTCTCCAACATGTGGAGATATTCTGTATATTAACATTAGTACATTTGGTACAATCTTATGCATAAAACTAGAGCACCCTGAGGGCGCATACCTCCGCCAAGCGAGGCAACTGTAGAAAAAAATTCAAATTGGCTCTTAAACCATAAATTTCTTTGTATAAACTCCAAAATGTCATCATTTGTGTCTTTTGATAGTAATAACAACTTGTGCAATTTTCTTTAAAATCGGTTCATAACTTTTTGAGTTATACTGCTAACAAACGTTATGACAAACATGAGTCAAACATACAAACGAACAAACCGATCTGCACCAAAATTTAATCATTTATGTCTTTCAACATTACTAACAACCCCTATAAATTTCATGAAAATCCATTCATTATTTTTTGAGTTATTGTGCTAGCAAGCATAAAATTAAAAACAGTGACAAAAGAACGAACAAAAGGATCATTAGCAAAATTTGGTCACGTACTCTTTGTTATATACCTAAAAACTCTTGTTAGTTTCATAAAAATCCATCCATAACTTTTTGAGTTATGGCATTGAGAAAAATGAGGCAGACAAACAAACAAACAAAGGGATGGACATATCTTCACCAAAAGTTATTCATCTGTTCCTCCTAACATACCTAACAATCCATGTAAATGTCGTCCACCTCGGTTCAGAACTTTTTGAGTTATCTTGGTGACAGACAGACAAAGAGACAGACAGACAAACACGACAAAAACATCACCTCCTTGGCGGAGGTAATAAAGCATAAAAGGCAATCAGACAATACTTTCCAAGTTGCATATGGCAGGACATTTTGGGGGAGGGGTGAGGGGCAAGCATTGATAAGATGGGGAACAATTGTTTTAGAACAAATTATTAAAAGGAGATCGTTAAGATGATTAATATAAATTTATTATTATTATTATTATTATAATATTAATATTATTAATATTAATATTATTATTATTAATATTTCCCAAACATTAACATAAGGTGTAACACGTAAAAAAACACTTTTGGCTCGTTTTATCTTTCAATGCGACGCATAGAAAACGACTTATTCATAGAAAATGAAATTTTCGAAAATTTGTCAAAAACTATCCCCTGCCACAATTTTTATGCTACCGAGCTGCATTTTTTTGCATTGTATTCCTAATTTCCGTCTCCTTGATTTGAATGAACAAAATTTTCAAATTTTAATTATTTTATGAGATGTTTTGTTTTTTGAGATTTTCTTCAACTTGAAAAGGAAATTATCTCAAAAATTAATTGAAATTGAAAAATGTTCATTCAAGTAGAGGAGACATAAATAAGGGATACACTGCAAAAAATGGAGCTCGCTAGCTTGAAAATTGTGGGAGGAGATACGTTTTGAAGTCGTAAAAATGAACTTTCTAGGAGTCTAGTTAGAGCCTGAGCTTCCGTTTTCTTTGAATAGCTCATTTTCTATAGCGAAAATGAGAAAAAGTACATGAGTCGAAGCTACATTTTTTTCGGTTTTACGCACTTGTACCAAGTTTCATTCAAACCGGTGTATCAATGAAAACCATTTTTTATACTCGTATTCTCGAATTTCACCGTGTGAAATTTCCTTCCAAATTGTTTAAATTTTATTTTTTATTTTCGTTCTAATTTGAATGAAGCTTGGTACAGTTATGTAAAATCGGAAAAGAATGTGGGTTGAACCAATTCATTATTTCCCATTTTCGCCATAGAAAACGGAAAAAAGCACTCGAGTCAAACCCCCACTTTATTCCGAATTTACATATTTCTTTCAAGAGTTATGAAGATCGGATGAATAGTAAAAAGGTTTTTCACGTAAAAAAAATGATGTAACTTAAAACCTCACCCCAGCTCCTTGTTTTAACCACTTAGGGTTACACTTGCTGCCTAAAATTTTGCCTGTGTGTCCGTCTGATGTATAGCTACTGTTTATTGGGAAAAAACTAATTCTCATAACCTAAGGGTTTTGAGTGTTCGGCCCCCGTAAGCATTGTAAGGGAAATTAGAATTCACGCAGTCTCATAATATAACACTTTATTGCTACCACAGAAGCTTGTACAGAATGCAATGGCGTAGAAAGAAAGAAAGAAAAGAAAAAGCATATACTGTATTGCCTTCCATTGGAAAGATTTCATACAATATTGCTGTTACAATACGTGTTCAGTAAACTAGTGTAAAACATTATCGCACTGAGCCTTACAGATTAGGGAGCAAATTTATAGCACTATTCTACTTCACAACCTACATTCTGCTCCACGCTCTATGGTAGCCATAGGTTCACACATTGGTATATTGCGAATCAACTAACACAGCATGTAAATTTCAAGGCTAAAAATAAGTGGCATTAGGAAAATATAGAATTTGAGAGATATATAATCAAGAAGAAAAGAAAAGCCAGATTGAAAAACGAGTAGGCAGCGGTAAAAGATTCTTAGAGGTGCAAGGCCTAGATAAGGTGGGGAGCCATTGCTCTAAATCCAATCATTATAAGCAGATCGTTAACCCCTTAAGGACCACTGGGCATCGCGAGTCCCGTTTCGCAAAAATTAGGTTACTAAATAAAGAAGGGATCAGTGATTTTTGGACCTATGAGCGCCGCCACTATGAGACGGTAGTCGAAGGACTACAATTTAAGACTGTCTCCAAAAATTTGAGAGAAACGGAAGCTTGGTCCTTAAAGGGTTAAGATGACGCTAATATAAGGCATGATAGGTTAATTAATAATTCACGTAATCTTAGAATGCAACACAGTTTTTTTCATCGACGGAAACTTGTACATAATTCTATAGCATCGAACCGAAGACATTTATCTTCTCCCGTAGGAAGATCGTAGCATGAAAACATAGAAATAAGAATTTAATCAAGAAAAAACATACATATATATATATATATACTTATGATGAAGACAACGGCGGTAGGAAAATTCGCTCTATAATTTAATTTGCATGAGTAAGTCAGCTATTTTTCCAATAGTTACACGACGAGTTCTCACCAACATCGCTCTCGCCCTACAGAAGTCGTTTAGTTGCAGCGCTGCTTATAGACACAAAGAAAGCTCTTATTTTCCCTTCCAGATGAAGTATTGAGCACTTTATACTATTACATCTGATGAGCTTACAGCCATTACATCGGATAGAGAATAGGCATTGTAGTACCATAAAGCACTATCTATTGTGCATATTCACGTACAACCTATACTAGAGAGGACCCAGCCGTCAAGAATGACGGCAAAAAAATCGTGAGTGATCTTTTTATTGTTCTGGTTCTCTGTATAAGTTTTGCTGTATTACAGGTCTCATCCCTGCAGGCCTGATCTTCCATTAGTGAAACGCAAGCTGTACAACCATGAGTTTTGCGATAGCAAAATATCCCCCCTGCAAGATAAGGTGTGAAAATCAGCTTGAAATTAGGCAAATGTTATGCTGCACTAAGAAAATATAGTTCAGTTAAAATAATTCACTGGAAATACCCAGGGCTCACCGTATCGTGGATAGCAACTGATTGTTGAACCTCAAGCGTTGAAATTTGGCTGCGATGCAAATTCAATATAAAAGGTGTCTGCTCAGCGTGAAGTTTGAACTGCTACGATATGATTCAGCTAATGTAAGCATAAGCGGTATGGATTAAGCACGGAAGGAGCGAAAACTCCGCGATTCAGGAGAGAGACTGACCTTCTGTAACTGCTACAAAGCCTGGAATTCAGAGCCCTCAAATTTCTAATTACCTTATTCCCATTCATCGGATCGTTACGCCTTTGAATTTATTTCTATCTTATTCCCATAGAGCGTGCCGGAGAGACGGACCAACATTGGAGCAAGCAAGCAGGAGATCAAGCAAGCAAGCGACTAACAACTGTGTTTTATTATATATGCAGTGGATACAGCCAAATGTTCGACATAATCTCTCAGTAAAAACAGAGATTTGTCTACCTTACGTAAAGACAAAATTGATTTAAGCTCTAGGGAGTTCTAGATTTGACGCAGTCCTAGAATATAACGCTTTATTGCTACGACATAATTTCCTGCAACAGTTCCAGCTTTCCACAGTCTTAGGTTAAGGATAAATAGGTACTATTAATATGAAGATATACATTGTACACTATTACACAACACAACCTATTTTTTATTCAATATTAGCAAGCTTGTTTACCATACATCCTATCAGAGCCTGGCACGATGGCCATCGCCGATTATATGATAACGATGGTGTGTAGACCCTCGCCACCGGAAAAACTACGATGTTACAATGGAACAACGCAGAAATCCATTGGCGAGAGCGATGGTCCGATGGAAATTGTATCAAACAATCGGCGATGGCCATTTTCTCCATCGGCGAATGTATTATGAGGAAGAAATGGTCCGATGAAATGGCTGAACATGCCATCGGCGATGACATACGATGGGCATCGTCATCGGTTATATTTCCGGTGCCGATTGAAATTAGGCTAAAACTACAAAAAAAACAGCCTTACGAGATTGAAACATTCGATTTTTCAGTAACATTAAAACAAAGAGGGGATTACAAAGTTTATTTTAATATATTTCCCCGGGCCGGGATACACCAAACGATCGTGACGCTAAATAGAAATTTCATCCTTAAACTGGTTAAATGACCTTATCCTGAGGACATAAGTTCACTAAATCTCCAATGCACAAAACAATTTCAATGGCATTTATCGTATCTTTAGGCCCTTTTGCGTGCAAATGCTAAAAATCGTCCTTAGCCCGATATCGACCTATCACAGTCCCCGTTACAAGCAGAGCTGGAACGCGAAAATAATACGCTGACGGCAGGAACGGAAGTTCCTACCGAGACTGGAGTACATGTCATATTTTGTAGTTTTAGACGACTTACGACAAATTTTCGTTTAAAAATCAACGAAATCATGAATAAAAAATCATTATAAATGTAGAGACAGTTTCTTCTCTTTAAATGGATGCTCTAGCTATGCACATAATGCTTAGCAGCTGACAGTTTTCGGAATGGAGCACCGCATATTCAACGCTGTGTTTGCAAGGACGCAACTAACTTTAGAATTCTGACTATTAGCCTAGACGAGAAAACTCACTGAAAAGACAGTTGGGACTCGTAAACCATCTTTTGTTCCCCGTATGGAGTACAAAGTGTCCGAAGATTTTGTTTTCCCCCTTCTGGTGTAGTACCGTATGTCGACCGAAACAGCAGTGAAAATATCAGCCTAACTAAAAGTTCCGCTACTCTCTATGGACTTTGGTATTTCTTTCAAAGATCCGTGTACTTTTATAACATTCTAAACAAGCAACAAAAGTTAGAACGCGTTATACTATGAAGGAATATCAAAAGATTAAGGTGTAGCATCAGTTTTGAGCGTACTCTACGTGATTGACAGCATTCATTAGAAAATTGGATACTACGACTTCGAAGCTCGTGCGAAGTTGCCAGACGTGCAAGAAATATTTCTGCCCGTTGAGCGCTTGGGTAAGCAAAGCTAAAATAGTATTTTAAGCGATCTTTTTGTAGATATGATTGGAGAATGTAAACCTTATGTAAAATGGACCCAATTTGTACTCGGTTCTGCGGCTATTCCTTTATTGCATTTAAGGGTAATCCTAGCACACTTAATTTAAGTATAAAAATAAAGGAATATCTCTTTAGGCGGGAAAGCGAAAATCGTTTGTGCATGTGCCCGAAATTCACAAAGTACATTTTCTGAAGTTAAGGGAAAATCTGTGAGCTAAATACAGTTAGTGAAGTTTCGTGCATCCCGGCCCTGGGCCTTACATTTTTTACCTTTTATCAGCAAGGAATAGTATTACTGGCTTGAAAATCGCATACAGGCCGAGGTTATAGGAGATGCTTCTTTTATTCGATGTTTGTGGTCTGAGATCTTTGCATTTTTAAAATGTCCATCGAAAATTGTGACGCCGCTGTAGTGAGTTACGCTGTACAGGGAAATGCATTTGAGTCTAACCACTGCCTCGCTTGTTATGTCGTTGGACTTAACTGGTTCTAAAAATGTTGCAGGCAGCCTGCTTTAAAGAGGCTAAATTTGGGTGAGACATGAAGAGGCGCTTTTAATTAGCTCATCGTGTAGACCGTTCAATGAGAAAACTCTCGACACAGAAAGTGTTTTTTCCTATTCGGAGACGCCTGTACGTATTCAGAACATTATCTTTTCGAGAACTCGGGTCTGAGTTCTCATCAATTCGGGGAAATTGAACAGTATTAGCAAAACAGCGCTTGCCCTACAAGGAATAAAATACATAAATAGCCTCATCAAGTTTCAATTTAGCCTCTACGCGCGGCCATCCAAATTTTTCAAAAAGTGGATTTGCGGTGTCGCGTTTACGAAATTTTATATTAAGAACTATTTTTGCAGTAAAATTAAAGAATTTCTGGAGATCTATCAGTTTTTTAGATGTTTTACCTCAAATTAGTCTACAAGAATTATAGTGGGAGAGAATGAGTGATTATACGAGTAGGAGGTGCGCTTTTTCAGCTAATAAGTGTTTTATTCTGTGTAGAAAGAAGAGGGTGCCATTAATGGCACTGCACATCTTTTGGATGTGCAAGTCGAAGCTAAGGTTTTGATCCAGCCACACTCCAAGGGTCTTTACGACTGAAACAGGCTGAATGGTTGTAGTGCCAAAAGTGAAGGATAAGGAACTTAGTTTCGTACATTGATCAGACGTTCCTAAAAGTATGCATTGGGTTTTTTCAGCATCTAGCTTGAGGCCATTTTTGTCATACCAGTCCTTGAGCTCGCGCAGAATATTTTTGGCTTTAGATGGTTTAAGATTTGCTTCGTCTAGCAAGCACAGCATTGCTGTTTGGACATAATCAGCTTACATTGAAAGAGTAACGTCCTCTTGTAGAGATGGTATGTCAATAACAAGTATAGAGAAGATCATAGGAACAAGCACAGAGCCTTGAAGTACAGCAAACGAGTTTATTAGAAATGGGGACGTGTAGTTGGAAATCCTGACAGTATGGGTCCTATTTTGTAGACAGCTTTCATGCCATGATGAACGCTGTTAGACATGATGAACACTGTCAAAGCCTTTCGATAGATCTAGCTTCATAAGGAGAGTGGGGTGCTGTTCGTCTATATTATTGTGCCCTGATTCAAGCATATTAAGAAGCGCGTCTTGTGTGTTGATTCGAGCCCTGTGACCCCCCTGTCAGCGTACAGATTTCTATGCAGTAGGCGAGATTGGTTGAGATATCTGGCCAGTTGCTCCGCCACTGCTTTCTCGAGAAGTTTCAATAGCATGGGAAGAATACTAATTGGTCTGTAACTACTGGGGACATTTAGGGCACCAGACTTATAAATAGGTTCTGTGATTGACTTTTTCCATGATTCCGGGGAAGTATTTGTTTCTATGGATGTGTTTCCAATCAGGAAAAGTAATTGTCCAATGACCGGGAGGCTTTCTTTAATGTAGTTAATGCTGATTTCATCCTCACCGACAGCTCTTGTGTTTTTAAGAGAGTACAAAATCTTACGGAGGTCACTCACGTGTCTAAGTTGTTGAGATTTCCAAAGGTGCACAGCGTGTGAGATATTTGGAGCTGTCGAAACCGAATCTGCAGGACTATTGGCAGTACTTGGTGAAAGGGATGGGATTTTATCCGGTTGGTTATTCCCCTTTATTCTTGGAATACATTTTGTCCTACTTTGGAAAAGAATTTATTGAATTCAAAAGCTATCTGTGGAGGGTTATCGAATCGGTCAGGCGTTCTTTGCTGCTAATTTTAAGCAATACTTCTTAGTATCTTTATTGTCCCCTCAGAATCAGTTTTGGTATCATTGAGTGTTAGGTGAAGAGCTTTCCGTTGGAGTTACGGACCATTTTTCGAACGTCCTTTTTCAGCAATTTAAATCGTTTTTGGAGAGCGGTATTGTGTGGAGAAGCCTTCAGCTGAAGCAATACAGTATTTTTATCCTCACTTTTTTCTCAATATCATCTTTCTTTTTAGATTAGATTAGATAGGTGGCAGTAGACGAAACAAGAGGCCCATTCCCAGAGACACCGGGACTAACACCCCGGCCCTCTAAGAGCTATTGCCATTATGTTAGTAGGATGTAGAGGACTGGGGAAACGAAAGGAGAATAAACGGAAGACGAAAGAGAAAATAAAAAAAGAGGGGGGACCAGAACTCCACCAAAGAGACGGTCATGAATGCCCGCAAGCATGATCGATAGCCGCTGACATGCGGAGCTTAAATATATAGATGGAGCGGAAGTGAGAAGTTAACCCATTTCGCCGGTGGACGCCTCATAGTGACAGTCTTTACCTGAGCGCATTCATCTAGTGCCTGCAAAAATCCTTAAGTGAATATGCAGACTTGTTTATTGACGTCATCTGTGTCGTACATGTCTCCGAATTTTGACATGGAAACTAATTTTTTAAAAGGAGGTCACGTGAGTAATGCTTTTGGCTCCTACTCTATTTAACAATTGGTCTCCGTTTGATTTTGCTTTGGTTGATAGTGCAGGTAAGCTGATGGTGATCCGCTATGGATGGGGAGACATCAACATTGGTCACAGAGGAGGCATCATTGGTGATGACAAGATCAAGTATAGTGCTAGATTTTGGTGTGATCCTTGTTGCAGTGCGTAAGAGCTGAGACAGGCCTAGGTTATTTATGAGTCATGTCATTGAGTCTCATTTAGATGAAACATCGCTGTTGAAATCTCCAAGAATGTAAAAAGTTCTTTCATCTCATATAAGTTTCTGAACAACGTTTCAAGTACTGTCAGTGCTTCCGCAGGTGCTTTGGGGTGCCAGTAAACACTACCTACAATGAAAGATTTTCGGTGCCCAACCTGAACTGACAGCCACACCATTGCTACGTCCTCGCACTTCTAATCTTCAAATATTCGTCGCACAGAATATGAATCTTTGACGTAAATTGCAGAACCACTACCTCAACTGTTTTATTACCATCCTGCGTAAAAAGCTTGTAATCTTCAATGCCTAAGTAAGAGCGAGGCGTGCGATAATCAAACCAGGTCTCCGAAATACATAGAATATCAGTATCATGGTCGTATGCAATGGCCTTTACGTCATCGAAAAACAACTCTGAGCATTGATATGTGAGATTTTCACGTTGCTTTTATTGAATCTCTGAGATTGAATGCTCGGGTGATGATATATGGAGCGTGAGGAAGGCGCTTGTCAGGCAGCGGCTTTCTGTGAGTTACATCGACCATGAATGACACCGCAACAATACACTATAAAGATTCCGATCTTTGTAAAGTGTACTTCCTGTTCGCTCACTTATAGTTCACCCAAGTCGGGTGCAAGTTGAGTCTTTTGTGACGTAGGCGAACTGGCGGGAAGAACAGTTGTGAGTGAGACTCTGTCTTTGCTTTTTTGCACGTTGTCTAATACATGTATTGGCATGTTCATTATCTTTGAGAGATAATACAAATACAACAATAGGTTCGCTACATCCAGAAACCTGTAACCCTACGTCTTACTCTTATACAAACTGAGGCGCCTTTTGATGACAGATTTTCAAAAACGTCGAGTGTTACATTATGTTCTTCTACAGTACCAGGTGTCTATTACTTGTCAGAGTGGGAACAAATATTAATAAGTGCTTTATTCATAAACACAGAGCATCTATCTACTACATTGTTCTGCTCGTAGCTCCTTTCTCCTGTACTTCTGTCCTCACACCAAAGCCTTGAACGAATTGGAGATTGCAGTGCCTGCAAATATTGCGTTCTCAAGCGATAGTAGAACTCACAGCGACAGAAAAAGATCTGGTATGAGCCAGCTGTACCTCTAAACATGGCTCTCATAAAGCAAATGAGTTGCGTTGTTTACTTCGGGTGAGTTCAGCTCCTGCAGCAGCCTGGACTGGTCGTTCTTCATTGGTGTTGTAAAGGGCCTGGCAGCTGGTGAAGTTTGCTGTGGGGCAAAAGGATATTTTTATTCGTACATCGGTGGCGGAGTTCAGTATTCAATACTACTGCAATTGGAACTCCATATTCACCCAATGCTGAAAGCAAAGTCCCATGGCAAATGAAAACCTGTAATAAAAACCAAATTCAATAGCAGCTGAGCAAGTTAGAGGTTCTTAAATAGAGTGAGAACTAAGTAGAATATGAACTAATATACTCGGTAGGCAAAGCCGGGTGCGGCTCTATGACATCAGTTTCTTATTTTCAGCTTTTCCTCTATTGAGAAATTTTGTAAAATTTCTCGTCAGACGTCTTTCAGCTGTATTCCAGCTACAAGATTATTGCTAAGCGTGATCATAAGTATTACTGTCACTAAAATATTCATGCTCGATCTTCCACGGACAGGTAGTGAAAGTTGAATGAATTACGCAACACCCGCATGCTTGAGACGTTGCCATGGAAAACCCAATAAAATATCATCAACAGCAGACTTGATCTCCTGCAAATCCACATGGTAATGCATCCGCAGCCAAAACGGACCCGAACAAAGACACAGAAGGAAGCGACAAGATTGGCACAACCAGGATGCAAAGAGCGTAACGGGAAGACTCATTGGAAACTAGCATCACAAGATGACGTCAATGGCGTTACATTGTCGCAAAAAGGTTAGAATCTGAGAGCTCATTTGAAGTAAAGTAATTTTAATTATAAAATTCAATGTAACTATATCAAATGGCCAATTCTCATGCCTGCCTGACAACATCAAAATTCCGGAAGTGGCTAAGAACGCGCGAAGTGTGGCGAAGTTACAAGCTCGTTGTGCCGCGGTCCGGACTATTTTTTTAAAGTGTTCCTTAGTGAAAAATAACGTTCGCAAAATGGGGGCTCCTTTTTTCGAACGGCGTCTGTCGTATCTAAAACCCACCTTATAGAAGCTTTGAAGGTAAGCATGCAGAATGATTGATTTATCTTTTGTTTTACTTTTAACTGAACTTAAAAAATGTTTTTGCCACAACATCGACGAATCTATGGCTGAGCAGCCTATGAGTGTTTTAACTAATTTTGCTAGAAAAATCGCAGTTAATGGCGAGTTTAGTCTCTTGAGCGCATAAATAAATGAAGAGAACATATACTAATTGATCAATAAACAGTTATTTATGGAAAACTGCAGTGGAGGCTGGTGTAAAATTTCATAGCACGAGCGGCGAAAGTAGGGGGACATGGGGTCTACAGCACACTAGTGTGCCCTAGACCCCACGTCCCGGCAAGTGTGCCGTAGACCCCACGTCCCGGCGGTTCCTAGGTAGCCACCTCTCTGTAGGGGCAGTT
>LQNS02007217.1:18763300-18794334 GCA_001587735.2 Parhyale hawaiensis | reverse complement strand
AACAAGCAGCATTATTTCCCAATTGTTGACTGATAACAGCGAGCACAAAAGCATATTTTTGTGTGCCATCAGTCGGCCTTTTCTTTCTTCTTCATGTGCGTCCTGAGGGCAGCGAGGGCTGTGAGTCGCTCATCCCTCCACGTGCGGCGCTCCTGCGGGTGACAGGGGAAGGTATGAGACAGAGATAAAAAGTAGGCTATGCTCTCTACATATATACTGCTATAGGATGGAAAAAGCTTTTCTTTGAGACAGATTTCATTAAAGACCAGAGATAAGACCAGTGAGAATTCGTTAATAAGGGATTATCTCTATGAAACATATACAGTGCCTAGACATAAGTATTTGCACAAATCTATTTTCTATGTATTTTAAAAAATTTAGGGACTGCTTTAGGATACTTAATACAGGAAGTTTATATAACATGCATACAATAGAATATATAACAGAACAGTCAAATGTGCACTTATAACAAGAAAATTTAACACAAGCAAAGGTAATGAGGAACAAAAATATTTGACAAAAAAAATTTATGACATTAGTACTAGGTGGCGTGACCTTTATTGGCAATAACAGCATGGAGACGATTGTTTTAGCTGGAAATAAACTTTTCGCGTTCACTTGATAGTATTTTTTCCATTCTTCCATGCAGATGACCTTTAATTCAGTAAGGTTTTTGGGACACCGTTTGTGAACATCAGATTTAATAAGACGCCACAAATTTTCTATTGGATTAAGGTCCGCTGATTGGCTAGGCCATGGAAGAACATTTATTTTCTTCTTTTGAAATCATTCTTTCGTTAAATTCGCAGTATGCTTTTGGTCGTTGTCTTGTTGGAAGGTCCACCTGCGCCGTCCGTGGAATTTTTTAGCACTTGGAAGCATCTTCTTCTCTAATATCT
Organism: Parhyale hawaiensis; assembly: GCA_001587735.2. Lineage (NCBI taxonomy): Eukaryota > Metazoa > Arthropoda > Malacostraca > Amphipoda > Hyalidae > Parhyale > Parhyale hawaiensis. The sequence continues at coordinate 18,793,435 of LQNS02007217.1, read as the reverse complement.
CCCTGTACGTGATACTATTCATCTTGCCATCAATGATATGAAGATCCCCAACACCATGGACAGCAAAGCAACCCCACACCATGATGCTGCCCCCTCCATGCTTCACGGTGGGGATCTCGGAGTAAATATACTATATTTCTCCGAGGTGGGGATGGTGTTCTTGGGGTCATAGGCAGTACCACGTTTCCTCCATACATGACGAGCTTCGTTTCGGCCAAAAAGTTCTATTTTAGTTTCATCAGACCATATAACCCCTTCCCAAAACTCATTTCTTTTGTCCATGTGGTCATTGGCAAATGCTAAGCGGCTCTGGACATGTTTGCTGTAAAAAGAGCTTTACGAGGAGTGTAAGTATGCCAGTACGGTTCAATTCCCTAACAATAGTTTACTTGCTGACATGCAGTCACTGAGACGCCAGTTCACTCTGAAGGTCAGCACGAGTTGTCATGGGGACATTAGACACGTTACGTAGCATGTAGCGCCAAGGATGACCGTGATTTTACGCAGAGCTCCAGCTCTTGGCAGGTTGGAGACCGCCCCAGTCACTTGATGCTTGCCGACTCTTGCTCCAACCGTAGAAGAAGGAACATTGACACGTTCTGCTATTACTCTATAAGTTAATCCCTCACTACGAAGTTTAATTATCCGTTTACGAGTAGTTTCAGGGATTTCTTGAACTTTGGGCATTGTAGTGAGAGTGTGCGAAACTTTAACGAGGTCTAGAGAGGTAATGATTGCGCCGGCTGTGTTTTGTTTACAGTGCATTTGTTTCGAGACGTTTAGTGAACTTTCTAGAATAACTAGTGGCCCGGCCGTCTTTATAAATGACGGTAAAAAATTAGCACCTCCATAAAACCCCGTCTGTCTCCTGTGCTTATTACTGTTCAGAGGCTTCTCTAATGAAGATTCAGCATTCTACCTGGAGTGCCCAAGTGCGACCCCCGTATCCAAGATACCGTCTTCGGCACCTGAAATTTCTCCTATCTTATTCCCATAGAGCCTGACAGGAAAGATATAGATACAGTTGTAAGTAAATAAATAAAAAAATGACGTGAATTATTATATTGTACAGATTTCCAAACAAATTTACTCAAATTATACTATTAAATATCATAGACTCAGCATCATATTTATTTTGGTCAAATAATTTTGTCCCTCATTACTTTTAGTTGTGTTAAATTTTTTAGCAATAAGAGCACATTTTACTGTTCTGTTTAAATACTCTATTATATATATGTTATATAAACTTCCTGCATTAATTATCCTAAAGCAGACCCTGAAGGTTTAAAAATACATAAAAAATAGAGTTGTGCAAATACTTATGTCTTGGTACTGTACGTACCGTAGCTATAGAGAGCTTCTGAAAAATTTTTTTTACTGTTGAGTTATGCAGTGCAACTTGAGGAAAAGGGTAAGTGATTTTTTAACCAAGGTCGATGTACCCGAAACACTCTTGTCTCAGGTGAAAGACATGACCGCCGCACGCCCATTCACATCGGAGTGTGGTCGCTGGCAGGTGTCGTAACTATCTGGGACCTCGCTAAGCATTCGCACGAGCCAAGTGATACGAAGATATACAAGTCGAATCTCAGAGAAAATACATACTGTATTTCGTGGAAAGCACGCATCCCTTATACCTATTCTAGAATGAGAGTGTAACTTCCGCACTCTCTGGCGGTGATGTAAGCTAACAGGGTTAGGGAAATCAAATCCATGCTGTTTTTCTTCCACTGATATTATCAACTCGTACTAAATTTTACGTTTTGCTATCATTGGTGGACTTGACTAATAAAGCATTCGGTATCGAACTCAGCAGCCACCCTAAGTTTCCATTCTGACCTGAACGTCAGTTTGTGAGAGTAGGTTCACGCGAGCAAGCTTAACTGTGCTTCAATAAGTTGCTGATGTATGTAAGCCATTTGTATATCAGTACAACTTAACAAATGAGTTTTAATGTTGACAAATGTTCAGTAATGCACATAGGGCCGGATAAGCCCTCAGTTCGATTGAAAATAAACAAAACAGAATTGGCAGCTGTAGCCCAACAATGTGACTTTGGAATAACTATTACTAACAAACTACAACATAATTAGCAAGTTGACATGAGTGTGAAAATGGCACGCAGAGTACTAGTATTCATTACAAGGATTTTCGAATTCAAATCCAAGGACGTCATTATTCCCTTGTACAAGGCGCTAGTGAGCCCCACACTTAAAATATGCTGTTCAATTCTGATCGCCACACCTGAGCAAAGGTATCGATTATTAATATGGAGAGAATTGAACGCAGAGCAACAAAATTGCTACCTTAGATGCAAAATAAACCATACGAGTGTCGCCTGCAAGAGGTGGGACACATTTCTCTCGAGTAAAGACGACTCAGGGTGCATCTAATAATAACATTGAGGTTTTTCAATGGCTTCAGCGACGTACTTACAATGATACTTTTTGAAAGATGCGCAAATGATCGCCTGCGGTCAACGGTGAAAAACTCAAGCAAAAAACTCGCAGAAAAACGATAAGCTAGCAGTTCTCCCCGTATTTGAAGGTGAGCATTTGGAATTGACTCCCTTTCAACGTTGTCGGTGTGGGAACAATTAACGCGTTTAATTAAAAATCCTCTTGACAAACATTGGTTAGAAGAGACACCCTCCGCAGCTATGAACAGCTATACTCCAAGAGTCACCAACTCTTAAATAACTATCAAAGCTTCAGGCAGGACCTTAATCCATTAGCTGCTATCTTCCGCCTCAACTTAATACTTGACATCTCTAAGCTCCGCAGAACGGCGGCTTTTAATGTGCTTTTGGGAGTAGCTGATCGTCTTTTTGGATGAGATTTTTGTCCCCTTTTTTTCCTCTTTTTACTTCAGATACTTACATAATGGCAGTAGCTTATAGAGGGCCGGGGCGTAAATCCCAGTAATCTCTGGGAATGGACCTGTTCTGGGCTGTTCAGGAAGCAAAGAATGCAGCGGGAGGACTCAACAGGATTAAAATAAAACTTAGCCGTGACCGCACGTAGCAAATTTGCATCACATCGACGACTCGAAGTATTTGAGTGTGGGACCTCAGGCCTTCGTAGGTTGTTTTCTTGAACATATCACCACATTTTTTCTCGATTTTTTCATTTAATCTTCCTCTCCTGACTGGCCAGCTACGTGAGCTGCAAAATACTGTAAAATGTTGTCCTCAAGAACAGAAAGTTCGAGCAATGGGCTAACTGTTACTGTGGTTTTTCTAGCGTGCAGAATTGGCTACAACGGTGCTTATATATGTTGGTAAGGAATAAATATGTTCTGTAAAGAGCGCTGTGAAATGAATATGAAGTGTAAATAAGGCATCAATTAAGAAAAAGAAGTTAAATCAAGTCGACAAAGGGCACCAAATTCGGCTGCAGTGCGCTGAAAGTTTCCACCAGCATGCACTGCAATTTTCTATAGATAATTGCTAAGTTAGTATATCTTCCCTTAATATATTTATACGCTAGAGATGAATTTCGCAATTCAAGACAAGTTTTCTGGTTAAATTGGTTAAAATAGTCAAAGGTTGTTCGATGATGACGTCACTTTGTGAAGCTAATTTCTCGTGAGTTCTCCCGTTACCCTCTTTGCTTCCTGGGCCTGGTGGTCCGTCTGCTGCTGCCTATCTAGTCTAATTGCAATGAAAAACTGGCTGTCAGCCAGTCACTCAGCCAGGTTAGCTGCTGAAGATGGGGCACTGGAGTTTAGAGGCTCTGTTCACTTATACATACAAAGGCAGAATGCTGCACTAGAGGGCCTGAGATTCACTACCGTTATATTTCTACCGAGGTATATATGTTGTTTATGCTGCCGTGTCTAAGCTAGGGGAGTTAAATATATTACAGAGCGACGATTAGGCTGTCCATCCTCGCTTCAAGTTGTTTGTGCGAATGGATATTATGAGGCATTAGCATAATGTGCTACAGCTGGCTGTGGATTACCCACACCTTACAGCAACAATTTCCCCTACAGGAGCAGCACCTGCAGCTTGTCCAGAGGGACGTGTTCGTCCATCTGCTTGACGAGGGGCGCCACGGCGGGGAACTTCCAGTCGGCGGGGCCCTTGAGCGTCGCACTCACCGACGAGATGATGGGCTCGTACCGCTCCAGGTAATTCGCCATACCTGCGTAATATTATGGCCTCTTAGCTGCCAGAAGCAAATGTTACTTTTTTGTAAAAAGTTACGCCAACTTCATTTCCTTTTGGAAATAGAAATTTCTTTATTACTAAATTGGCACAACACCAAATGAGATTTATCTAATTTACATCTGATATGCGTAGCCAAACAAAATTTTTTTTTCGAGTTTTCTGTATTAGCAGACATCCTTTCCAAGACAACTTGAAATTGAAGACAAAAATGAAGCTATATCATATAACGCCGCTAATAGGATACTAAATTTACAATGAAATAAAAAAAAGATTATCAATATTAAAAAACTACAGGGCCTGTTGCGGCAAAAATGACAGCAAGAAACTTGAGATGACCCTTCCTCTCTGATCATACTTACTTACTTACTCTCTGATCATACTTAGGCCGCGGCCCCATCGGCGAGACGAGCGACGTGCAACGCGACAAACTTGTTGCACGACAATATATAACGGAGGGTACAGCGGTCTGCTGTCCCCACCGCCGCAACTGCGATGCCTCGCGACACCCGTGCATTGCTGCTACACGACTCCCGTAAAAATCGTATTGCGTCGCTTGTTGCTTTAGTGGGGCGGCGGCCTTGTACTTCTACCATTACATACTTCTGAAGGGTGCGCTACAACGGCCAACTCAAATTGTTCCAAGAGATGAGTGCTCTCTGATTTTAAGCATCTGACGAGCTCACTCCTTGCACATTAATGAAATGTGAAATAATTCTATTATTAAGCAGTGAAGCGCCTCTTAAGGTAATTAAATACCCTCGCTGCGTGCGCTACACAAATATATGCGGCGTGAAAGTACTTCGTTTCAGCGCAATTTCTTCGCTAGGTGATAGTTGCTTCGTCGAGGGAAGAAAGGAAGCTGGAAACAATAACTGCTACTTTACTGCACATTCAAGGATTGTTCTGCATCCTGGTTCAATTGTTGTTTATTAACGTCCATCAAAGCGCAATATAATTACAGTACCTGCAACCTGGACTATTTTTTGCCTATTTCGTGAAGAGCGTGCCACCAAACCTACAAAGTATAGATAAGTATACAACAAATCGAAAGAATAAAATAAACGCCGTCGTTTGTTTATTTAACTGTGTATTTAAATGTTCGTATATTTCATGTCACACTCTTATGAAATAAGCAAAAAAAAAATAAATCAGGTTGCAGATTTTGTAATAACGTTGCGTTTTGATGGAAATCTTTGCAGATAATTTTGTTGCGTTTTGATGGATATCGATAGACAAACTTTAGACGAGGTTGAACGAGATGGCTAAAGTGGGCATCCTTATCCTTATAACACTTCTTCCTCAGCTAACGCTAAAATAAAAACTAGAGCATTATGGGAGCGCATACCTCCGCCAAGCAAGGCAACAGTTAGAGAAAAATTCAAATTGGTTCTGAGACCATGATTTTGTTCATTTCAACAAAAAACTCTAATCAATTTTGCCCTTCAACGATGTTAACGCCATCAGTAAATTTTTTGAACATCCGTTCATAATTTTTTGAGTCATGCTGCTAACAAACATTCAAGCAAACAATAGTCAAACTCACAAATGGACCAACCTATCGTCACCAAAATTTAATCATTTATGACATTTATGTATGCTATAATAAAAAGTGACAGTGGCAGTCCATTTAAATCTAAGGAAGCAGCTGAGTGTTACATTTGATTATTATTACACGTTGCTAATTTTTGAGGATAAAATCTTACAACGGGTGACGTAATTTTTTTTTTTTCGAAGTCATAGCTTTCACAACATAAAAGTAGGAAATTAAGATACATATTTCATTTTCAACTGATGGGATGGGCGGACAACAGTTGTAATTACGTTAAGCCTTACGAAACGTATTTAAACCAAGCCTTAATCGAGAGTCGTTTTGCCCAAAGCATTATCTTAGTCGTTGACGTTCTAAATTAAATGCAGAAAATTATGAAAAAATCTTGAAAGCCTCGATGATCGTTCAACTGATTAAATGAGACTTGAAATAAGACGGTCCATAAGAATCATGTTTCACCCTGTAAGCATTCGTTTCCTAATTACTGACATAGTTAAATAACCGTTAGGTATTTTTATCAGACGGTATATTTTGAGAAATTTATTACCTCCGCCAAGGAGGTTATGTTTTCATCGTGTTTGTCTGTCTTTTTGTCTGTCACCAGGATAACTCAAAAAGTTATGAGCCGATTTGGACGAAATTTACAGTGTTTGTTAGGTATGTTAGGAGGAGCAGATAATTAACTTTTGGTGAAGATCCATCCATTTGTTTGTTTGTTTGTTTGTTTGTTTGTCTGTCTCATTTTTCTCAATGTCATAACTCAAAAAGTTATTGATGGATTTTGAAGAAATTAACATGAGTTGTTGAGTATATAACTAAGAGTAGACGGCCAAATTTTGGTATTGATCCGTTTATTCGTTCGTTCCTTTGTCACTGTTTTTTATTTAAAGCTTGTTAGCAAAATACCTAAAAAAAGAGGGAATGGATCTTCATGAAATTTATAGGGGGCATTAGTAATTTTAAAAGACATAAATGCTTAAATTTTGGTGGAAATCGGTTTGTTCGTTTGTATGTATGTTTGACTTATGTTTATCATAACGTTTGTTAGCAGTATAACTCAAAAAGTTATCAGCGGATCTTCAACAAAATTACACAAGCTGTTATTACTTTCAAAAGGCACACATGATTAGATTTTTGGAGTTTAAACAAAGAAAATTATGATTTCAGAGCCAATTTGAATTTTTTGCTATCGTTGTCGCGCTTGGCGGAGGTATGCACTCTCAGAGTGCTCTAGTTTTTTTCATTAATTTCAGCTGAATTAGTAAATCCGATTGCGGGTTGGTTGAAATTCAGGTATTGAAGGAATTCTGGAATATAAGAGACAGAGGAATCACTGAAAATGACAAACACATCGTCAACGTATCGGTAGTAAAATTTTGATTAAAATCTAAATTATAATTTCTCAGACAGTTATTACTATAGACACAAAGAAATGTGTTTGCAAGTACTAGAGCCAATTGGATTGTCCACAGCTGAGTCATCCAACTGCAAAAAAAAAAAAAATGCCCGGAAAATAAGAAACAATTTTTAAAGCATGGTTTTATTACCATCATATTCCTCGTTTAAGTCTCTTTACTAGCAACGTACACTATAATGAATAAAAAGGGAGAAAGAAGAAGTATAGGGCACGATTGATGTGGCAGCTAAATTAAGTCCTCAAGGCTTGACTTATTCGAAACTTCGGACATAAGCTTTGGATATGTCTCTTTGAAAAGTGTTGCAAGTGTTAGAATCACCGCGATTACTTTGAGCCTGCTGAAAACTCCATTTGCGAAGCAAGATTATTATTATTATTAAATCACACCAGACTGGCGACGTAGGAACGGAGAAACTCCATGAGGTTAACAAACCCCCACGCAACCAGCCCAGCGGTGGAGAGTTTCTGGAAGTTTCAAGAGTAAGCGATTTAGGGTCACTGCCTCAAGCTCAATCCAGCGGATCGAAGCCAGGGCACCTACCTGAAGTTTCGAGGACTTCATTTAGTTGCCCGATCAAACGTGCCCATAAAATGTAGAGAAAAATGTGGAACCCGTACTTACTTCAGGGTGTTTCTACAAAGGATCAACGCATATGGGAAGAGCAGTGCAAGAAAATAGAAGTAGAAGAAGAAAAAGCACGATCAATAGAATTGTCAATAGAATTGACACGTCGCTGCTTCAATTGCTTTGTACTCCCTCTTCTGGAGAACTGCTCTGTAGTCTGGGGTTCTGCTGCCGATTGCCATCTGTGTTTGCTCGACAAAGTGGTTCGTCGATGTGTGTTAATGCTGGGTGGTGTTGTGCCTTGTGATCTGGCGCATCGTCGCAGAGTTGGTGGGGTCTGTTTTTTTGTATAAAATCTGTAACTGCCCCAGTCATCCACTGTCTGAGTTTCTTCCAGATCCATTTGTTCGAGTGAGGTATACTCGGCGTACTGGTGCTTTTCATGAGTTTGCCTTGGAACCGTTATGATGCCGTTTGGGCCAGTATTCCCGTTCGTTTTTTCCATCATGTGTGGATGTTGGTAATGGTCTTGATGGCTCTGTCTTTACTGGTGCGGGTATTGGCAGCTTTAAACGATCTGTACACAGAGCTATTCTGTGATCTCGGATATTCTTTTTTTTTCATTCTAGTGTTTTCTTCACCCGCTGGGCTGGTTGCGTGGGGGTTTGTTAACCTCATGGAGTTTCTCCGTTCCCACGTCGCCAGTCTGGTGGGATTTAATAATAATTATAATAATAGGAGTATGAAAGTTGACGGAAGCAAAATGGGCTGGAAAGACCAATAGCCCTAAGGCCTCAATTAAGGGTAAAGCACCTATAGTGACCTCTTGGGGAACTACTCCTCATAACATAAGATGGGTATTATTTTTATTATCGAGGGGATTTCACGACCCAATAGTTAGATCGGTTGAGCGATGTTGGGCTCTACACTCTGGCGCCGGGTCACATCCCGCGACCTAAGGCTCAGACCACAGTAGAGCGCTCTTCTGGAGGGTTCATGGGTGGAGATGGCCGCACTTCAGCTCTCGGAGGGCAGTCTTCAGATTCTTGGCAATGGCCCCCAGAGCTCCGATGACCACTGAAATGACGTCGACCTTCATCTACCACAGTCTCTGTAGTTCGATGGCAAGGTCTCGGAATTTTACCTTCTTCTCCGTTTCCTTGTCGACGATTCTGGAGTCGAAGGGAATTGAGACGTCGATTAGTTTGGCCGACTTCTCCTGTTTGTCTTTGACGACGCTGTCCGGTCGGTTTGCCTGAAATACTCGATCGGTTTATATTATCTTGTCCCAGTAGATCTGCACGGCTTCGTTTTCAACAACGGGCGCGGGTTCGTGCTCGTACCACCTCTCACTTACCGGGAAGTTATGGATCCGCAGGAGGGTCCAGTGAAGGTGTCGGGCAACTTTTTCGTGCCTGCGCTTGTACTCCTTTTGCGCCAGCACTCGGCATTCGCTTATGACGTGGTTGATGGTTTCATCCGAGTTCCTGCAGATTCTACTGGTACTAGGGACGTTTCTCTTGTCGATTTTCTTTTGGATATACCTGGTTCTGAGGGCTTGCTCTTGAGCCGCCAGGATAGTGCCATCTGTTTCCCGTTTCAGCTCACCCCTCAGGAGCCAGTTCCATGAGTCGGGGACTATTTTGTCCTGAACAGCCTCGAGATACTGGCCGGACATCTTCATGCTCTTCCACTTGCTAGTTCGATCGAAGCTTCGTCACTGTTTGAATTGGTCAGCCGTTTCGGTCTCTTTCAGCAACTTCGCCTCGACTAAGCAGCGTGTACACGGGTCGTCGCTCTCTCTGAAGTGTTGGGAGAGAGTGCGTTTAGAACTGATCACTTCGACATCTGACAGAATTCAAAGTAAAAGAGTGTGCTCCGCACGCAGCACGAGCCTCTCTCCCAACAACCTTGAGGGCAGGGAAAGAAGAATACAACCAATGCCTCTCATTATTGTACACTTTATAAAACATACATAGCTCTGCGACTCTTCTCCTGTGGTACATGTTCACTAGATCATTATCAGCGCTCAGCCTGCTTGCTGAACTATCAAGTTGGTCTAACAGACGCAACTGAGTGTCAGCAGCTGAAGCCCAAAACGGTGAGCAATACTCCAACACAGGCAGCAAAAACGCATAAAAACATCTACGGGCAACCTGACTATCACCAAACACGGAATTTACCCTACGCAGGAGTCCAATCTTAGTGGAAGCACGTGACACCAACCTCCTAATATGCGGCTCAAAAGTAAGCTTCTCACCAAAGACAACACCAAGAATCTCCAAGGAGCTAGACTCCTGAAGCAAAGTGTCATCAATCTCCAGTTGGGGATGCCGCGGTACAAGTGTCCGAGACCGACTGATAATCATCGACTAGGTTTTACTAGCATTCAGCTTCATACTCCAGGCCGAGCACCATGCACTAATGCGTGACAAATCTCTATTCAGAGACTGAGCTACAGCATCACGCACGCGAGGAGCTGGTATCACTGCCATCAAAGTGGAATCGTCAGTATAGTTGATCAACGTGTTCTGATTAACCTAACCTCATGGCGCGTATTATGCAGCTTAAATTTTTGCTGTAAATTCAAGTAGCTTTATGCACTGAGATTTGGAGAATGCAAAGGTGCTTTGGTCAGTGTGAAGCTTCTTTGTTGTGATGTTCATGGTCTTCTATAGAGGCATATATATTGGTGAATAATGTCAACACTTGCTAAGCTGAAGCCATCGTAGGACTGTCTATTTGAAATCTTGTCTATGAAAGAAAGTCTTTGACGGCAAGTTTATTGGGAGTAATTAGAGCGGTGAGTGGAATTGAAAATTTAGTATTGTCGGAGCCCAAAGTTCAAATGGCTAATAGAATTCGGGGAGTAAGATTAACCTTTTTACTCCCTGCTAGAATCGGTCTTACTGGAATGCTTTTATTGTAGACTTTTGGAAGGCCTTACAAAATTTGTGTTTTTTATTCGTGATACGTTAAGTTGATACCAACAGTATTCATTGATATCAATTTTATTCTTTACTTCAGAGACTACTTTAACGTGTAGTCTACCCAGGTTTTTTGAGTACCAAGCCGCAAACACTTGAGCGTGTAGTATACAATATCTTTTGGAGTCCACCAAGCGCAAACATCACGGTGAGGTGGATTAGGTTACGTTAGGCCACAGGAGCAGTTTTTATTTTTTCGAGTCTAGCAAGCCGCAAACACCTCGACGAGTTTTGTTGGCAACATTAAGTGACCTTAATACTTATAAGTTTTTCATGAACCTATATAAATATTTCTTGCTCAATAATAATTGACTTAATAAATTGAATGTCTCTCAGTAACCACTGTCTTCCTTGTACCTCTCAGATAGACTGCAGGTTAAAGCCCAGTTCACACGTCCCTCAACGTAACGCGTTCGCTCCCGAAAATAAACATGAACCGTGAGTCAACTTCTGCTGTCGCCGTCCACACGTAGAACCGACCTTCACTCAAATGAATGACACCACGCGTTCACTTATGATCTTGTTTCTTTACATTTTTGCTTATATTATGTGTCTTTTTGAAGTAATGTCGTATCTCATAATCTTATAGCCTGATTTTGAGAGGATCAGCCTATTTCTAGACCATTTATAGCCTACTAAACCGATCAAAGGGAAATCAACAGAGAGCGATTAGTTGAGGTTCCAAATCTAAGATGGCGTCTGTGTTCTTAGTACAACAATTTCAACTCAAATGGTTTTCATGTGTTGAACGGGATTACAATGATTCTGATCGTTAAAATGACTATAAAAAGCATTTTTGTCGAATTGTTAATGAAATGAATACGCTATAGAGGATAAATTTAGTAATTAACGATTTTGTTACTGAACTTGAATGACGCGGGTCGTTGAAAAATCGGACGTGCTTCATCCTTCCGTCTCTCGCATTTGCTCCTGCTGCTTCCATCAACAAATTAACGCGCCGCGTCCGTCAGTTTGACTGAACGCGTTACTTTGAGGGGCGTGCGAACTGGCCCTAAAGCAGATCATGCATAGCACACTGCACGCTAAAGTGGTACAAAAAATTGTTTATTTTGTCTTCTTTACTATGAACTCATATCAACTTGCTTTGATCTCGTGAATTTTGAACTGTCTGCCAAAATGTTGTTGACTTTGCTTTCACAGTGAGTTTTGTATCACAAAATCTGCTTGCTTGTTAGTTCTTTATAGCGCAATAGTTTAAAGAAGCCGGTAAATGCTGCAGAAATCAACACTATCGAAAAGATAATGCCTTTATTATTATTATTTTTTCGTTCATCATTAGATTACTCGCATCTAAGCACCTCATAACACACAAGGGTGACTCACCGTCAGCGTTGAGGTGCGCAGTCTCCAAGGGACCGATCCATGCGTAACGCGGAGCCAGACCGTACACCATCAGCTTGTCCACATCCGTAGCGGACAGCACGCCCTCCATCACCAGGTGGTAGCATTCGTTCAGTAGGGCGTACCTGGTAGTGCGTACATGGTCAATACTCGGTACCTGACGCAGTTCATGCCTAAAGTAGAAGAATGTCGAGGTGTAGCGAACGTCTAGCTTCTAGCCTGTAACTCGAGACGGCCAACTCGACAATACCACTTAGGCCGGCCCTAGAAGAAACTTTTATCAGAAATAGATATAAGTGATCAGATAAATCATTGCGATAAAACTAACGCGTAGAGAAGGGGGGGGGGGGGCTTTGCGCAGATTTTGATCGTCTCAGACGAACTGATCAAGCGGCATGAGTAGACGAAACATTGGAACTCGTTATCTGAACGTTTATACGATTTTTATTGTTTCAGGACAAAATCTCTCGTGTAGGAGTAAAACTGTGCTGATGCTCAGTTTGTTTGCGATTCTTCATTATGAGTCGCAAAACCTTGACGGTAATAATTGATATTTACAAAAAATAACAATGTTTGTGGAAAGTTCAGGGCAAAGATTATCTTAACCGGAATAAAAGAAATAGAGCCTATGAAAAATTGATTTAAAAAGTCGAGGAGACTTTACCTGATGCTGATCCTGCCATAATAATGAAAAAAAATTAATAACTTGCACACATCATATAGAAAAGAGGTGAAGAAAGTGCAGGCTTCGCAAAAATCTGGCGCAGGATTAAATGACGCGTATGCGTCAAAACCGAGGTTTTTGGAAAGTCTTGCCACTTCAAATGGCCAAGAAATATCACGAGGTTGCCAATTGTAACGATATATCTGAATGATGCAGGGGCACATCTGTTGTCACGACGGTCAGATGGCTCGCAACGATTTCAATCTGATCAGTTGAAGCGTTCAGATAAAAAGTTACGTCTAGGGCCGTCCTTAGCTACACCTCAATAAGAGCATCAGTCTGGGCGGGCAGTAACTACCAAGAGCTTACGCTTTATGCAAAGCGCACTGGATGAAGATGTTTCACGTCTGCAAATCTAAAGAGAGCTAATACCCACAGAGGAGCACTACAATGAACAGACTCACTGAAGTCTATTGAGGCCAAAGCCGGGATATTCCCGTGTGAAAACGACGGGTTCCTGGCCGATTTCCTTCATGATATCTATCGTCTTAGTGACCACAGCTGGAGCAGTCCAAGGTGCTGGCACCACCTCCACAAGCGGCACGTAGTACGGAGGGTTTATCTGCCGACAGACAAGTAAGGCTTCTATCTGCCAAACCAGCAGACGATAAAACCACTGTGAAACCCTTGTTTTCAGACCATCAGAAAAGTTAATAGGTTATGAAGATACTCGCGCACATAAAAAGCAATAATAACTAGAGCACTCTGAGAGCGCATACCTCCACCAAGTGAGCCAACGGTAGCAAAAATTCAAATTAGCTCTGAAACCATAATTTTTTTTTGTATAAACTCCTAAATCTAATCATTTGTGCCTTTTTATATTAGTAACAGCTTGATCAATTTTTTTGAAGATCCGTTCATAACTTTTTGAGTTTTACTGTTAAAAAACGTTATGACAAATATGAGTCGAACATACAAACGAACCAACCGATCTGCACCAAAATTTGATCATTTATGTCTTTTACCATTACTAACAACTCCTATAAATTTCATAAAGATCCATTAATTATTTATTGTGTTATTGTGCTAACAAGCATAAAATTAAAAACAGTGACAAACGAATGAACGAACAAACGGACCATTACCAAATTTTGGTCATCTACTCTTTGTTATATACTTAACAACTCATGTTAATTTCATCAAAACCCATCCAAAACTTTTTGAGTTATGGCATCGAGAAAATGACGCAGATAAATAAACGGATGGACATATCTTCACTAAAAGTTAATCATCTGTTCCTCCCAACATACCTAACAATCCCTGTAAATTTCATCCAAATCGGTTCATAACTTTTTAGTTATCTTGGTGACAGACAAACAATCAAACAGCCAAACTGACAGACAAACACGACGAAAACATAACCTCCTTGGCGGAGGTAACTAGAACACCTCGTGGCGTTAGACCATCACCCGCGGGAAACGAAGGCTTGAAGCTATTCAATATAATAACTACGTATTCACTATAATAACTAGAGCACCCTGAGAGCACATACCTCCGTCAAGAGAGACAACGGTAATGAGAAAAATTTAAATTAGCTCTGAAATAATGATTTTCTTTGTATCAACTCCAAATGCCTCTTATTGGGAATAACAGTTTATACAATTTTCTTGCAGAGCCGTTCGTAACTTTTTGAGTTATGCAGGGGTGTGTCGCAATCCCGTCAAAGCCGGGCTGCACTATTGTCTCTCACGACGATTTTGCGTTCACGTAAGATCAACTGTCCTGTCTATTGTTTCGGGAGTTCCCCTGTACCGTCATATGTAACAATAGGTAAACACGAGTTATACAGTTTGGTACTTATGACAACCACGTTAATTTCCTCATTTTATACCAAATAACACCTCTGTACATACACGTGAGTGAATGTTTTCGTAAATCGCATTGTGATTTGATCCGATCGGAAATGTATCCCATGTAAACGTGTAGGTGCTCAAAAGTGGCTAACTTGTAGGTTTCGAGTGCAATAAAATTGTATGGCTATTTTCCTTTAGTTATATGGAGTTACACTCCATGGCAACCATACCATACATCATATTCTAAAACTGCGTGAGCTCAAATATCAGTAATACGCTTGTTATTATCACGCGCTGAAATGGGCCTGGTTTTCCAATCCCATACTGTGGTAGTTTTCAATTGATAAACTCACGAACCCAAGGGCTGTCCAGAGTAAGAGTGTCTTCTCCACAGGGAATGTCGCAACTAGCCGCAATTGATGCGGCTAGTTACCTAACCTTACCTAACCTAACCTAACCTTACCTAACCTAACCTAACTTAACCAGCAATACAACGAGCAGCTCGGCGCACCAACTTGAACGCCTCTCACGCGCATACGATCTGCGTACGCAAACACGCACACATTTCCGTCGTGAAAGACGATAGCGCAGCCGGGCAACCGCAACCTGAAAAGAGGTTGTGAGAGCGTCATCTCGCGACGAACGAAGTAAGCTCAAGGACAATGAAATTCTATTTTATTCGAAATATTGTGAATGTAAGTTTCAAATAACTGATCTGATCTACTTATTCTGGTGTAAGGAGCTTATTTTTTGCTTATTTGGATGAATTTAGTGCTCCTTTTAGTCAAAACAGACGTTTGTGCTCGGCGGCCTACATCACGGTAACCCGTGTCGCAGTCGTCATTTGAGCTATGATTGCAACACGGGTTGCGACTGGCTGGGTCACCGGTGAAGCACCGGTAACCCAAAAAATGCTGATTTCGACACACCCCTACAGACAAACAATACAATATGACAAACATGAGTCAAACATACAATCGAACTAATCGATCTGTACCAAAATTAATTCATTCCTGTCTTTTAACATTACTAAGAACTCCTATCAATTTCAAAAGAACCATTCAATATTTTTTGAGTTATTGTGCTAACAAGTATAAAATTACAAACAGTGACAAACGAAAGAACAAACAGATCATTGCACAAATTTGGTCATTTACTCATAGTGATATACCTAACAACTCATGTAAATTTCATAAAAATTCGTCCATAACTCTTTGAGTAAGGCATTGAGAAAAATGAAGAAGAAAAAAAAATTGAAAGACAGATCTTCAGCTAAAGTTAATCATCTGTTTCTCCTAACATACCTAACAGTCCCTGTAAATTTCATCAAAATAGGTCCGCAACTTTTTGAGTTATCATGGTGACAGACAGAATAACAGACCCAACGAAAACATAACCTTGGCGGAGGTAATAACATGAGAAAAAATAGAGCGCCTTGTGGCCTAATACAATCTGTCGCGCTGGAGGCAAATTCAACGCCGTCATTTTTTATGGCCAGCTAGGCCTAGTTTTTTAGCATGGGTCAAATCTAGGTCAACCCACGACACTCTGTACAAAAAATTACGAAGATTGCTCAACTCCTTTTACCTTTTTTGGGTGGACAGACAAGCATTAATTACCGCGGCATCGCACCGGAGCGTTACAAAATCGGCTCTCTTACAACTTTATTCCACCGAGCATACCGCATCAGCAGCACCTGGCAACTATTCCACGAAGAAGTGAGCTGCATCAAGCAGATATTCACCAACAGTAACTTTCCCATGGCTATAATAAACAATACCATATCTAAGTTCATCCAGAGAGTAAGAACAGAAATAATTAGAGACCCTGCAGAAGAAACAGCAATCAATTTATATTTTCAATCGCAAATGACTTCAAACTGCAAGCAGGAGGAGCGACATCTCCAGAATATTGTAAGATCTAACGTAATAGCTTCACAAGACAATCTGAAAATTAAGCTTCACATTTTCTATAAAAACAAGAAACTGAAAAGTCTTTTCATCAGAAACAANATCGGCTCTCTTACGACATTACTCCACCGAGCATACCGCATCAGCAGCACCTGGCAACTATTCCACGAAGAAGTGAGCCGCATCAAGCAGATATTCACCAACAGTAACTTTCCCATGGCTGTAATAAACAATACCATATCTAAGTTCATCCAGAGAGTAAGAACAGAAATAATTAGAGACCCTGCAGAAAAAACAGCAATCAATTTATATTTTCAATCGCAAATGACTTCAAACTACAAGCAGGAGGAGCGACATCTCCAGAATATTGTAAGATCTAACGTAATAGCTTTACAAGACAATCTGAAAATTAAGCTTCACATTTTCTATAAAAATAAGAAACTGAAAAGTCTTTTCATCAGAAACAACTCGCATCCATCTACAGAAGAACTTAACGTTGTTTACCAGTATACCTGCAACCACGGTGAATGTAATTCCCGCAATATGTATATTGGCTACACGGAACAAACCCTCACCGACCGGTTTAGACAGCATCGATCAGTGCTCTCCCACCTAAAAGAAGTTCATCATATGACAAGAGTACCCGCAAGATCACTAATGGAGTCCGTCAAGGTACTGTGCCGCGGCAGCTCAAGACAGGAGTTGCTGATCCTGCAGGCTCTATGCATCAAGGAGCTGAAACCCACGCGCAACGGGCAAGAAGAGGGCCGAGACAGGATTTTGAATATATTCTATTCTCCGTAATAGCTTCTGTCCATTAATATGTGTTAATACTCGAATTTTAAGAACCAATGTTATGACATAAACTACTTTAGCGTGTATGTTATCAATTTCACTAGTTTAGAATGGATTTTTTAACTAACAATCGACAGAGAAATTATAACATTGAAATTTGAAGCCTGCCGATCCTTTTACTTTTAGCTTCTATAAGAATTAGGTAGCAACTCTTAGGCATAAACTATTTTAGCATACAAATCTATGAAAATGTCTTCAACAGCATAGAATTGCATTTTTAACTAATAATTTTCAATAGGGCTTTTATACCGTAGCAATTTAGGAACTTGCCGATCCTTTGTCTTTTTAGCTTTCATAATCACTAGTTGGCAACCCTAAGCGCACTTGACACGTCAGATAGGCCTTAGATTCCAGTACTCGCATGACTTTGAACATGTATGGTTCGAAACATTGCTCTTAACAATATGACACCTACTGGAATATTAACGAAATGGATGTCCTTTATTATCCTACACGTGTGCTCTGCTGAAACAAAAGTGAAGTATCGCATTGTTGAAAGAGAAGCCTCGAAGCTCATTAAAATAAGAAATCATTTTCGTTTCAACGTGACCTACATGGATAACGACCTGCTGCCCCGATATACCAAATATATATTTACTCAAATCTTCAACAAAAACATCACCACCTCTCTCATTTCGTTCTCTGGGGACAAATATTGTACCAATGCAAGAAGATGATGAAAACTGTTTGAACTTCGATGCACGAAGTCAAAATTTTACAAAGAGGTTCTTACAATATAGCTATGTTTATCATCAACAAAATTACCATCATAAAAATCATCAAAACAACACCATAAAGACCCGCCTATAAAAATAATCTGTGCTTATGTAGTATATTGATCTATTTATGTCTTCATTACGTCGGCTAAGGAGGTTATGTTTTCATCGGGTTTGTCGGTCTCTCTGTCTTCTGTTTGTCAGAAATATAGCTCAATATGTTATGGACGGATTTTAACGAAATTTACAGAGATTGTTAGGTATGTTAGGAGGAACAGATGATGGACTTTTTTTTTAAGATCCGTTCATCCCTTTATTTGTCTGCCTCGTTTTTCTCAATACCATAACTCAAAAAGCCTTTAAAGGATTTCTAGGAAAGTCACCTGAGTTGTTAGGTATATCACGACAAATAATTGACCAGATTTTGGTGATGATCTATTTGTTCGTTCATTTGTTTGTCACTGTGTTTAATTTTATGCTTGTTAGCACAATAACTCAAAAAGGTATGAATGGATCTCTATGAAGTTTACAGGAGTAATTAGCATTGTTAAAAGACATAAATGATTTAATTTTGGTGCAGATAATTTAATCCTTTTATGTGTTTGACTGATATTTGTCACAACGTTTGTTAACCTCATAACTCAAAATGTAATGAACGGATTTTTATGAAAATTTGTAGAAACTGTTAATACTATCAAAAGGCAAAAATGATTCGATTTTGGTGTTTATACGGAAAAAATCATGGTCTTACAGCCAACTTGAATTTTTCGTTACCGTTGCCTAGCTTGGCGGAGGTATGCGCTGTCAGAGAGCAGAGTGTTTATTACAAAACTTTCCACCTGAATTGCGATAAGATAGGTAGAAATGCTACTCTGGAGAAGGAATATGTTAAAAGATCATTGAATACACACCGATACTCCACAATACTCTCTTGGCGGCAAGGCCGAGGCCACATAAGCTTTACGTGAACTGTATATATAAGTGAGGATAAACTCGGTTTCGTAGATACGGCGGCACAAGTGGCATGCGAGCTGTGCATTCTCGCGCCACGTTAATTCTATATGAAAGCATAGCGTGACCTCAGTATTACGTGCAAGCCATACACCACATAAAAAGCAAGACGCAGAAGCACAACGTCAAAACTCACTTCACATCGACCGTTAATTCGAACACGCAAACAAAGAACATTTATTTCTCATATGGATGCTTGGTTCAACATATTAAGGGCACAGCGCCCTGCATGGGGGTTTTCATTCTTAATACCAGCATTAGACATACTGTAATTAGTACTTAGTCTGTAGAGGTACCACTGGTATAAACTGGTACAATGCCTTCATGATATTTAGGAGATGATAGTGACCCTATTTTCTGTTAAGGGAGACGCCGATTTAAAGAGAACTGATGCTAAAAAAGTACAATGATAGTTTGACATACAGCACGTGTGACGCAATAAACTAGGGCAAAATGCTTTGAATTTATAAATGATACGCCTGAAGATTTTCAGAGCATGGTAAATAATGGAACGTGTACCATAAAAGATACAGACCAGAGGCCGGATGCTCAAACGCCTTGTAAAGTTACAAGTATCGTAACTGTACAGCTGCATGCACGAATGCAACCATGTAACTGCTGAAGTTTTATATTTTTTATAGTTCGATTTAACATCTGAGTTTGTCCATATCTGAGCCCCGATATCGGTTCTTTTTCAAGGAACTGTACAGTTTACGTTACCGTAACTTTAACAAGGCGTTTGCGCATCCGGCCTCTACTAGCCACTGTCTCCAATAGTGAGAAAGAAACAGACAGAAACGTCACCATTGTGTCTTGACGTGTGGCTGGCAAAATCCAAATTGTACTAGTATCATAGATACGGCTTTGCGACTTAAGGGCCCCACACACTAGGTACACTTGTCACCAACTCAAACTCAGTGCGCAAGCCCCAACTCATGCCAGTTTTCGTAGTGTGTGGGGACGCTCATGCTCCAACTCAAGCCAAATTTGTAGGCATGAGTTGAAGTTGGATCTGACTAAATCTGCCTGATATCTGTGGGCTGACCTTCAAGTTTATACTGCACAAGTAGGTTTATTATCTCTATTCAACATTCAACTTCCTTGGCGCTGCCGATTGACAGTTTTTTTATTTTATTTATTTATTTTTTTTTAAGAAGAACTGAAAGATGGGGCTTGCGCAGTGTCTGGGGAAGCAAGTTTGCACAAGCCGCAGGTGCATTCTTGCATGTGCTTGAGTTGGAGTTGGCTCATGCGTTGTAAATGTGCCCTTTTAATGCAAGCTATCAGTTGTGACGTCATCTTTGCTGCTAATTTTCTCACAAAAATAGTGAAAAGAATCCCCGTTCGTGTTCATATATATCTGTGCCATACAGCGTTACACTTCAGCTATATGCACCGCAATAAAGGTAGTAGGTTATCTAATAGCATCGAACGTTATTTTCAAGGGAGATGCTTGCAGTAATTTGAATAATGCTTTCCAGCCGGTGCTACACACACTTCATTTATTAAAGAAAGTTACGTCATGTGAGTATTTTGGGCGCACGTTTGAACATAGGTGTTGTGCAGTGACGTCAGTGCCAAGACAGTCGCTGATTGGCTGATGGTTGCCGCCCACATGTTCGCTTAGATCTCACATAACTCTTTGGTAAATGAACTGTGATGTTCTATCTCTACTGAACTCTCATGTTCTAAGTGCTCTTCAAACTTTTGTACAGACTGTATTTAGAAAGCGTCAGTGCGTAGATTAAATTCTGTTTTGAATTTCACAAGTTGGAAAAAGGGATTGCCATGCCTGAAATTAATTGAACGAGCAACCGCTGGCATTCATGACCACAATAAGCACACTAGCTACACACTTCAAACAGTACGGGTCGTTTGAAATTTGAGTTACGTTAATCTGATTTAATACTTGGCCATACTTGTTGGTATAAGGACGATGAGCACGCTCATGCATCCGTTGGAAGATGACAGTAACCAACGCCTTCGGCATTGTAAAATAAAATACTAACAGCCAGGATCGACTGGAAGTGTGAATAACGATAGACAACGCAAATCTTTCTCGTCATTTTTCGACGACCGGGTTTGCTAGTAGTCATGTTTATATGAGTATATTTATTTATATTTAACAAATGTCACAGGCATGTACGGTTCGGGTTATGGCCATTGGCTCATAATATTTTACAATCTTGTATCTACAGCATAAACTCAAATACAATGGAGGCAGAAGGACGCATATACAGTAAACTCTGTATATAACGGACACCTCTTTTGGAGCCTCAGAAATTTTTCGTCAGTTATAATTAGATTTCCGGATTATCAAGAGATACCTATAGGGATCTCTCTATAAACCGGAAATCTAATTATAACGGACGAAAAATTTTTCTGAGGCTCCAAAAGAGATGTCCGTTATATAGAGAGTTTACTGTACTATTAGATTAATGTACAGTCTATTGAGAGTACCCTCGCCAGACTTTTGCTGAAGTAAATATACACAGAGTGCTGTCAAACCCTCCGACTAAAATGCTCGGCCATCAACTCCCCACTCTTCATCTCAGCCACAGTAGAATTTTGGCTGTGCTTCATTCCGCACTCTTCGTGTGGATACGGCATAATTATACTTGTGGGTCGTGTTTTCACTCACCGGGTAGACTACTGGTCCCCAACTCACCGGGTGGGCCACTATACAATTATGGCTGTGCTTCAATCCTTCCGTAAAAGCCGAAGGTGCCGTGACAGACGCTGAGGAGCACAGGATGGTGCTGTCCCCCACGAGGCCGTCCAGCTGTTGGAACACCTACACAAAGTGCCCACATGAATAAGAGTTACGTCAGAAAAACTTTCTTCGCAAGATGTCGATCTCTACTCAATGTTCTACCTACAAAATACTTGAAAACAAACGGGTGTGACGTGGGAAATGTTCCGGTATATAAGCTACGTTTACTATAATTAAACAAAATCTTTATAAATGAGTAATACCAGGCACTGATATACCTGCAGTTATTTGTAGGCCTCTTATCGTGTATGTAGGTATGTTCACGACAACGGAAATAACCATGTTCCTGGCCAAAACGTCATCAGCAATCACATTTCCCGAAGTTATTTCTTGGCATATAATACCGCAAACGTTTAAATAAAGAACGAAGATCTAACCTTCTGTTTGATGGGCACGCGCTCAGGAACGCACTCCTGCACGTACACGGCCCCCTGCACGCACTCCCGAAGGTCGCTCACGCCTGCGCAGGACAGTATATGGATCGAGGGAATATGCATTGACGAATCCAAAACCAACACTGAACCAAAGCTACATCTCTTCTTTTGGTACAGATACATGACAACATAAAAATGGAACCTATAGCATGTAAGGGGGTACTGGGCAAAGTCTCAATTGCAATGTACTGCTTAAGAGTTGAGCAGCAGGATGCACTTGTATTTGTAGCGTATTCTTCCGGTAGCTCTTCTCCAAACCTTTCTTTGCCTCCACAGTGAGAGGAACAGCTAGCAGACTGTACACTGTATACGGCAGTTTCCTTTGTTTAAGTACATGGACGGCATCGGCACACAATGACGGTCAAAACAACCCCTGCTTTTCTTCGCTTGGCTCATGAGCGAATAGGTTTGTAATGTCGGCTCCGTAGTTTATGTTCCTCTGTCAATTTAAACTAAAAGACATCTTAAATAAATTACCTCTTTTCGGCATGATTCATTATATCAAGAGGTGACCAACAACTGCTGCAGTAATAATATTCATGCTAACGAAATACCAACCCCATCAACATGTGTAAACCTGCCGACACCGACAGGAAGATGCGGGACACACTATGGTTCGATTCTGGTGGATCGCCAGGGTATAAGTGGCCTAACATCACCTCACTGCTCGAATCTCGTCACAAGCGCTGTGACGAAGGTACGGTGGTAAAACTGGGAATGTAATAAAAAATAATAATAATAGTTACCCCGTATGCGGCTGTGCTGCACTGCAGCAGTGTTGGCACCGCGCAGGGAGCCCGACGCCTCCAGCTGCTTGAGCTGCTGCAAGGTTTCCTCCACAGCACTGCTCACCTGCACAGCACGACAGCAAGCTACACTCTCAGAACGCATACTCCATTATACAGCATGACTAGAGTGACACATTACTGCTCCTAGTGCAGCTAAGAAACGGGCTTCATGCCAAAGAACGTCGAGCCACGTCCAGGGGGCAGTGCGGAAACCAGCTAAGTTATGCAGTAAAAGTAATAAAAGTAGTATCGGCACTAAGGGATTCAGTTCACCGAATAATCTTGGGCATAGCGTCACCGAAGGATCCAGGCAGTAGCGTCAGCGAGGGACCCTAGCCACTTGCTCCACTGGCTCAATAAAGTCAATGTAAGCGCCTTGCTCTTTCACTATCTTAGATAGGTGCCAATTGGCTTCTTTCCCGTCCAATCGAATTCTAAGAGGCAATCTTGCATCAACTGTTGATTCGCCGACACCGAGAAGTACGTGCCGTGACCAGGAAGGCGGTCCTCCTCCAGGGCGCAGCTCTCCATTTTGCTATTGCTAATTACACATGAAACGGCTGGAAACTCATTCATCATCTGTAAAACGGCATTTTCTGCGTCTGAAACGTACTTAGGTAGCTTTTCTCGCCTGCAACGCGAATCAAAATGGCGAAACCAACGCTCCTACCTGAAGTTGCGGTCGAGTGGGCTTGGGTTAGATTGATTTTCACGAGCCAATCGAACAAGCGCTTGTTGTTACGAACAGCTTCAAATTGGGTTGATCCATGTCATTGTAATATGTACGGGAGTTGCAGATAATCTTAACATTTGAAGCAGAGAAAGGCGACTTAAGAAATGTGTATAGTGTCTGAAATTTGGTCACTTCACATGCCAGTCTTTTGGACGTATTTTTCAGTTAATCGTTTAAATGTTTCATAAGGTCTGAGGTAACACAATTGTGTGTTTACCAAAAGTGTCACTAATATTTTAGCTGTTAAGTTCCTAGGCTGCAGCAAGTGCCACTAGTTAACTAGTAACGTTTCGGTTACCTCTTTAAATCTGTGGTGAATTAGAACTCAGAGGCTGGGCAATTTTTGCTATTTTAACGACACAGCAACGCATTCCGACGGTGAGCTGAGAAAAAACGTTAAGCAGACCAGCGCGTGAATCGGTCTGAAGACGCATCGTATATAAAGGCGATGAGCAACAGAGGGTCGTGATTAACTAGCAATGACAGTGAAAGAAACGCACCACATACTAGGGCAGACGCTGAATGACAGAAACGAATATTTTTACACTGGTTGAGAAAAGAACCAAATCTCCGCTGTCATAACCTATCTTCGTTCTTAAACGCACCTCACCTAACCCTATTCTCACCAAACGTTGTCTGTAGCATATCTCGTCTAACAGTATCGTAATTAACATTCACAGCCAAAACCACCGTCGAAAGCTCCACCAAGGTAAGAAACTTCTGGAGCGGACGATAGCGCATAGCAGTCAATGTAAAGATCGGTTCACAAGCTATCTGCTCTTTTCTCTCGTATTTTTACGCGTCTGAATGTGTTTGCTGTGACTGTTGAAATAACAGAGAAGAATAACGCTTTCCGATTTTGTTACTGACTACAAACGGGAATAGGAGATGTGCGAAACTTCATTAGTGACACTTTGACTTTACCAGCTAAGATGTTACCGAGTCGTTTAATATGCACAAAAGTATATATATACAGGGACACAACGACATGTTCGAAATGTATTGAAGAATGAACGTAGAGCAAAAGACAACTCGTGTAAACTAGCCTTTATCTAATCAGAAGGAGGCTCTGACAAAACTCAAAGGAACGTCTTTTTAACAACAATAATTAATGGTGCAAAACTCTTTCCTTTCCAATCCCCTCCATACCTGAAAAGAAACCCAATTCTTGATCATTGACACTTGCAAGCCAACGGCCAAGGAGTAATGATAACTCCCTGAGTGTTATAATTATTACTACTAGAACTCCCAGCGGTCAAAAATAACTTCATAGTTATTTAAAAAAGCTTTATACTGTTCATGCTTGCGGTTCACGCTTTGTCTTAAAAAATATACTTTATACCTGAAGGCAAGAGCTTTCTTTAAAGTTACGAAAGTTGTACCGTTATGAGTATGCAAGAGCAAAATCTCCCTACTAGCTGCAAGTAAAGGCACGAATATCAGCTGAGTCCTTGCTCTGGGAGGGGGGAGCTCTACCATGTATTTTACTACTCCATATGATGAGGACATGGAAAAAGTTGGGTAAAACTTACGCACCTGGAACATTTTGAGGAAGAGGGGAGCAAAATTATTGATTGTGGACCGATTTTTCTCAAATATACACAGCATAGGTATGTATGTATGTATGTTTGAAAAAGAAACCCATTTTGCCCCTACAACTTTTTTGATCTAGGCCTCAGTTTTTCAGATAGTGATAATGTATGTATTTTTTTTTTTTTAATTACAAAAGAATAGAACTCAATGAGTTTTCATGCTAGAAAAAAAAATGACAGTTTTAGAATCCTTGAAATCATTCCTAATAAAACTATATGTAGAGCGGGATTTTCAATTTTTGCCCTCATATTTTTTTATCACGGCTCAAAACGGAATCTTTTGTTTTTCCCTATATTATAGTTAGCAATCGAACAAAATAGAAAAAAGGAGAATCCAGCTCTATATGGATTTATTTATTTATCATATCGTTCTCCACGGGCGGGAGGTGTTCTTGGATTATTCTATTACAGCTCTCATGAAAACTTTCATGGACATTCATTTCCTATCGATGAAAATAAAGGACATCCAGGTTCCAAGTATTTAATTAACGTAAAATAATACTTCTTCTGGACGACGAATTTTATTTTTACCAAACTTTCGACATTCTCAGCGAATGTCGTTGTTACAGAATGTTAAATCATTTTTAAGGATTCCAAACTGTCATTTTTCAGTATGAAAACTGAGTTCTTTTCTTATGAAATAGAGACAAATACATATATGTTTCTCATTATTTAAAAAACTAAGGCATATACCAGAAAAGTTGTGGAAGCAAAATGTGTTTTTATTTTTTTTTTTCAAACGTACATATGCTTGGCAGATTTTAGAACAGTCGGTCCACAGTCGATAATTCCCTCATGTCCCCACTCCCTTTCAAAATGTACCAGGTGTAAAAGCTCTACCCAACTTTTTTTACTTTTTTTTAATGTCCTTATCATATGGAATAGGAAGATACATGGTATATATAGCTGTGAAAGAGAAATGTACACAGACACCCCCCCCCTCCAGAGCCAAGACTAGTTTGGAAATGCTCGACAGTTGACCACTGCCAAGAAAAGATAGTTCAATCAATAGATTTTTCGAAATTGCTCAGGGCTCACTGTATCCTGGGTCCCAGCAGAAAATTAAACTTTCGAGATCGAAATTTGGCTGCATTGTGATCTGAAAATATTTTGTCCTCGGCTCAGCATGAAGTTTCAACTGCCACGAAGAAATTCAGCAAAGGAAAATATACACGAAATAGATTGTACATGATAGGAAAGAAAACTACTACCAAGATTGAGCCTCTCTAATTGCTGTGAAGAAATTCAGCTGTAAAATATGGGAAAGAGCTTTTTTACGAGAGGATAAAAACTGTGTCATAGGTACTGCCTTTCATCTACCAATCTCACAAAAAGAATCGTATCAAACTAGCGGAATCCGTGAAAATTCCGTGGTTAATGAATGTTTTCACTTATCTTAGTTAGACCTGAGGTAGAGCTTCTAACTTAACCCAACCCATCTAAACCAGGGTAATTTCCGGCGCATAACCCTGTTCACCGTTCCACAGTCCGTCTACCTTATACCTCGTCTAACCTCTCTTTCTATTCTGATAACACATTTCACATTTCTTCTTCCAGCAAAGAGTTCGCACTTGGTCCTGATAAAGTCATAGAGCTACGACGGTACTTCTTGTATTTGATCGCTTGTGTATTTACACGCCTTTTCTGAACGCTGTTGCCTAATGATTACAGATAATTTAGCCTTTCATAACGTTACATGTTTCTATTTTTGTGGGCAAATCAGATTTTTCTAGCACTATTACGAGACCAGTGGTATTTGATCAGCAGCCCATGATTTATCTACTCTGTTTGAGGCGATAGCCATACAACAAAGTACAACAGACTTGGCCAGTTTCTTCAGTCACAGCAGCGTAACCCTTTGTTCTCAAAACGTCATGGTATTTCCTTAAGCCCGCAGCATACGATAGTCTTATGTCCATGTGTTTTTACTTCACCGCGTGCGAATGCGTTGCTGGGTCTGTCTAAACAACGAAAAAGATCACCGCTTTTTCAGGCGATATTCGCTAAATATTTGAAAAGACACAAGACACTACACTACTGACATGAGCTAAGCCAGAAAATACGACGGTAAACATTTTATCAAAACTTTCGTTCGACACTCAGTTGTGTTTTGCAGGGACAGCGTAAGGTGTTCGAACACTGTGAAATGAAAACACATGACAAAGGACTATTGTCAGCAGTGGGCTTTAGACGACGCACATTCACTTCAAAAACTACTTTAGAGTCGAGATGTACAACAGTACCCTATTCAGAGACTGGGCGACAGCATTACACATACAGAGAGCAGGTATCACTGCTATCAAAGTGGAATCGTCGGTATAGTTGATGATCGTGTTTTTCAGCGAAGAGAACATGTCACTAGTATACAGAATTAACAACAACGGGCCAAGTACACTACCCTGAGAAACCCCAGACTACACCGCGACTGAGGCACTCAAAATGCCGTCAACCGACACACTCGGAACCCTATCACCCACACCAAACGACTATAGCTTGTACTGGGTGTCTCAAAAAAATGTTACATTTTCAATTGGCTGCTGTGTTTCGGTATGTAAGATATATTCACAACCCATATAGGATCTATTCTTTTGTTTGGTGCGCATTGAAGTAGCAGCCAATTGAAAATGTAACATTTTTTAGCCACCCTGTATAATAGACCCCTGTTGCTGACCCTGTCAAACGCCGCGCTTAAGTCCAACTGGGCAAGGTGTGCTTCAGACCTGCAATCCAGGGTAGACTGTATATGGTGTGACACCGACAATAATGCGTCACAACAACCCAATCCAGTTCTGTACGCAAACTTACCAGCAGGTAGCAAACCCGCAACCTCAGCAAAACGACCAAGATTATAAGCAACCAAAATCTCGAACACCATCGATGAAATGGACGTCAGTGTAATGGGTCGATAGTTGGCGACATGGGGCGGTAAGAGATAAGGATCTCACCTTCGTCCTCTTCTGCAACCTGGTTTAATTTAAGGGAAGCGGTAAAAAGAGGGGAGAGCGGGGGGAGCCTTACTATTACAGTTTATGAGTTACAGAAATGGTTTTGATCTCAAACGAAGCGAAATTTTATCCTCTACTGAAGTTGATTGGGTTTGGTGAATTTCGAATTAATATTTGAGAGAATGAAAACATAGACAAAAATATCAAGTTATTTCTAGAATGTTAGCAGACACTCGGCTCCTAATTCGAAATTCACAAAACCCAATAGAACTTTAGTAGAGAATTAAATTCCACTTCGTTTGATACCAAAAACATCTCTGTAGCTCAAAAAAATGTAGGATTAGTAGGGTTTAGAAATCGAAAAATGAGCTTTTCAGGAGAGAGTGTCCGTCTGATGTATAGCTACTATTTAGTGAAACATAAACTAATTTTGATAATATGAAGGTTTTTTTTGGGCGGTTGCTCCCCTTAATTTTTGCGTATCAATCTCCATGAAAACGCAACATGAAAACAAATCTGAAATCAGGCCTGTTTTTAGCCTATTTTGTTAAGAGCGTGGCACAAAACATACAAATATATAAATTCATAAACATATAAATACACGACAGCGTTTATTACATTGTTTTGATCATTATTTATAAACCTTAGGATATCTCTCTGGACATACAGCTTTTGTTGGTACCAAAGCGCAGTGTCGAGCGCTTATTCTCAAA
Organism: Parhyale hawaiensis; assembly: GCA_001587735.2. Taxonomy (NCBI): domain Eukaryota; kingdom Metazoa; phylum Arthropoda; class Malacostraca; order Amphipoda; family Hyalidae; genus Parhyale; species Parhyale hawaiensis. The sequence continues at coordinate 18,764,397 of LQNS02007217.1, read as the reverse complement.
GGTAATGTCAAGTTTGAATGCACCCTCCCCTGGGAAACCCACACGCACTAGTTTGTGTGGCACGCATAGGCCACCTGGCCCCAAATAAGTAAGTACAGCTGTAGCCGATGACGAGTCGCTAGGAACTATGCCGCCAAAACGAAAGGTTCAACGACCCGCCACCTTCTACCCTACGGTAAGTGCCCCCCGATAGCTATGCTCATCACGCAAATTTGCTGATTCAGTTCGCCAAGCGGCCTTGAGAAAAACCGCGTCTGGCCTGGTGATCGTTCTCTAGACCGTCAGCACTACTGTGCTACACGCAGAGTCCGCCGCTACCTTGGGTAAGTTACAAATCTCAGAACAACAGAGGACCGATTGCGAGCATCCATGAATCAGAAACGACTTGTAAATCTAGTTGTCCTGAGTATCAAGTCACATATACTGCATCAATTGAATTTCACTGGCATCATCAGCGAATTTGCCAAACGAAAATTGACAAGTGTCTGGACCAGGAAGTAAACAGTGTAACGGGAGGATACAATAGGACTAAAACACAACTTAGCCGTGACCGCATGTAGCCGAATGGCGTCACATCGAAGAGTCGAAGTAGTTGACTGTAGGACCTCAGGCCTTCGTAGGTTGGGTTCTTAATCCTTACCAACATATAGAAGCAGCGTTATACTCTGTACGCGAGAGAAACCACAGTAACAGTTTTTGCGGGAACTTTCTGTACTAATTGACGGCAATAATTTACCGTGTTTTGTGTGTTGGTGCAGTTCAAGTAGCTGGCCAGTCAGTAGCTGAAGATAGAATGAAATAAGTGGAAAAACACGGTGATATGTCTAATTATGTTCTGGGACGAGCATTGTGAGCTGAATATGAAGAATAAATAAGGCATCAGTCAAAAAAAAAGTTAACTGAGGTTGCCATATCGGCCCAAGTTTCGCCGCTGGTGCTGTGAAAGTTTTCACCCGCCTCCACTGCACTTTTCTATAGATAATTGTTTTTGTTTATTGCTCAATGACAATTAGGATATTTATATCCTCTTCGTTTATTTCTACGCTTAAGAGATCAAATTCGCAACTTAAGACGATTTTTCTAGCAAAATTACTTAA
>LQNS02007217.1:18729291-18740928 GCA_001587735.2 Parhyale hawaiensis | reverse complement strand
CTGGGCCTGCAGTATTTGTCTGCAGGATCAAACGCCATCACTAATTTTCCTCCATGCGGTCAGAGAGGGTGGTGTTCAAACTCCGCCCTCTTGGAGGCAACTCAACAACAACAACAGCAACGTCCAAGTCGAAAACGTCCTTAATCAATCACCCCTGAGACTTCCTGAAACCCAAATATTGCACAGCAATATAGAGTTTCTAGTCGGCTCTATGTAATCGCGTTGCTTCTAAAACTTGAACACAATTCAAAATGATACGACCAAAGTTTCTATGTGAAGTTTAGGACAAGTGAAGCCTCGAAGGCCTAATTCGGCGACTAATCGAAGTCTCACAAGCAACTAAATTGAGAGCCAACCCAGTGGGCTTGAATTAATCGATTTTAACGACCCCATAGGATGCCTAGATGAAAGCGGCGCTCGCATCTGAAAAATAGTGTGTTGTTTTACAGGACTGTAACTTGCGATTTTATTTCAATACATGAGCTAAAAGTTAATCTGCATTTTATGTTATCGGTCCAATATCACTATCATACTGTATATGGCTGGACTCCTGCCTGTAGGGGTTAAAAATGAAAATAGATAATGTAGTTTGTAAAGTATTTAAATACATTTGATGCCTTTAGTGATGATTAGCATTTACATACATTTGTAAAATTTAATTAGTATTTAATTACATATCGATTGTGTAGTTGGTATTTGAAACAACTAATGCATATATAAAGCCCATTACTGTCTGGATGTACGAAGCAGTCAATCTACTAGGTTTGATTCACTCTGTTTCACGGCTTTAGTTTCTGTACCAAATTTTACTCAGCTGGTCATGTTTGTGCTCCATTAAAGAAGTCATTCATCTTCCTTAACGCGCTAATTTATGTATTGAAAGAAATATATTTTGCGTATTTACCTACTGAGTACAAGTATTATTGGAACTCAGTTACTTTGGTCTCACATTCGCCTGCCTCATATCTTGTCTCGAGGAGCTTATCAATGGAATCTTTTGGTGATCCTTTCCCTGTCAGAATATCAATTTATTTCGTAGTTAATCCCAATGTCCGGACGCCTTGCCCTCAATAATAACTATAAACCGATCAAAAAGAGGTATTGCATACTGCAGATTCGTTCTATTTTTTTTTTTTTTTTGGGCACAAGTGCTACCAGTACTCGAGGTGATGAAAACATCAGCTGATTACACTCTTTTCTATGTATTTGAATATTGCCTTACTTCCGGCTGCTCCAATTACAGGTGTTGGCTAGTATAGGTACAGTTGAATGCTGCTATAGATATAGATGCTGCTGCTCTCTGTACAGGTGCAGGTTAACCAGGAAGAGATGCAGGCTGCTATAGGTACAGGCTCAGGCTGCATAAGGGACCGAGTGCTTTCTTCAATAGTTCACCCTTACGAACGTCTTGGTTTTGAGTGACTCCTCCATAGCTGACACAATCTTTGAGACTCTGATGACACTTTCTTCCAAAATCTGGAGCTCTTCCCTCCCTGTGAAAGAAACCGAGATCAGTCATCTGTGATATTCTGTACGATGCTTCACTCAGCAGTTAGGAGCAATACCTTTGTCTCTGCTACACTCCAATTGCCATCGGAAACACCGGGAGTGTTCAACCTCTACTTGCTTTGCAACAATCACCAGCTAATTTTCACATAATGGCAATACTTCATAAAGAACAGTAGCGTGCGTCTCAGCTGCTCTCTGAGAATGGGTTCATTGATCCCTCTACTGTCAGTTGCCTGATGTAATCTAATGACCGATCTACACGTCTTTTTTTTTTTAACGAGTTCACTCGTCCTACAGTGTTCTTGAGCCATAGAGCAGAAAAGTGCACTGTTTTCTCTATTTTATTTCACTCCAGATTTGAAGAGTGATATCCCTAACTTTGCTAGTGCCACTTGCTGAGGAAACTGATTTGACGGTGAACATTTTAATAATAACTTTTTTGGCGTAAACGAACTTGTGTTGACAACGACACTACAAAACATAGGAACGCGTTGAAAAGAACAACATGTAGAAAATCCTTAATACAACAAAAATGGTTCAATCGGGGCTACTATAACGTCAGTTTACCATATATGATCTGCTTTAGTGTGCCGTCTACCACGAATGATCTGCTTTCGTAAGCAGTCTATCTGAGAGGTACAGGGATAACATAGTGGTTACTTAGAGGGTGTTAGGTTAGGAAGAGCAAGGACTGGTTCTGCTAACTTCATAATAAGCTAGCCTTCCTAAGGTTTGGTAAGGCAATGACTGGTTTTGTTAACGACCGAAATAAACTAGCTTAATCTTATAACGTATCCTAACCCATTAATCTAACCTAACCTTATCTCACCCCACAGTGACGCTTGTGTTTGGTGGAGTGTGTTTGCGGCTTGGTAAACTAAAAAAATAACAGGTAAACTTCAGGCTAGAGTAACACCGTTCAATCTTTGTTGTACGTGCCTCAAAGAGCATAGGGTGAGCCATAAGGTTAGGTTAGTTAGGTTTGCCCATCCACTCTTATAGGGAGCAGCTATCCAAGGGAGGCCATGGGTTATCCTAGCGTTAGCTAGGCCTTATACACATGTCTTCCGAGCCCAGTTTGCTTCTTTCTAGTTGCATACTCCTACTGATTATGTTGTTCTGCTCTTCCTTCTCTTTCCCGAATTAATGCGCACATGCGCCTTGATCCTGTTTGAGAATTTCCTCGTACTCGATTCCTCGTTTCTCCTGTCAAACTACATGTCTCTTCCTTTTCCTCTTGTAAAGCAGCTAATTTTTGTTTGCAGGGTAGGCTTAAACTAATCTGCGTAATAATAATATTATCGAGTAGAATAAACTACACTGCGCAATAAAATACCACTCATACAGCCATGCAGCTTCGAGTCTCCTTATACTACACTATAGTTACCGTCTAACACCGCAAGGAAGTGTTCAGTCTCCTTCAAATAGGCCTCAGCGTAGCGAGATGGAAAAGAGAAATGGATCGGTTCTGTGCTGCAGCCCTCACTCATGAAGGCTTCCAGCGCTGTTACTTTCTGATNTACACTATAGTTACCGTCTAACACCGCAAGGAAGTGTTCAGTCTCCTTCAAATAGGCCTCAGCGTAGCGAGATGGAAAAGAGAAATGGATCGGTTCTGTGCTGCAGCCCTCACTCATGAAGGCTTCCAGCGCTGTAACTTTCTGATTCTCGCTCCTCAACATTCCTTTGTCACCGAAGACCTGCAATGTGTTATACCACGAAGTTAATATTAAGCCCACTGCAAACGAGAAGCAAAAACTGCCGAGAGTGACATTTCGCCAACACATGCAGCACTAGACTGGGCAAAACAGTTGCCTGAGGAGCGAATCCAGCAGGACGGGTCTAAGCCAATCTTTTCGTCGCGTTCAGCAATTCAAAGAAACTTCCAGATCAGTTTTCCGGGTTAGGAACGGCATGTAGACCCTGCATTTTTTAAAAACATCACTTTTAATAGTTGCGGACACGTACTTCTGAAGTTTCGTTTACTCTTTATTCTTTTATTGTTCTCAAATCTCACATAGAATGTGAAATTACAGTTCACATTAACGATCCGCACATTGGTTAAAAACGCTAGAGAACAAACCCAGTAAAGCTACCTGAGATTATAGGGCACGAGTCTAACCAATATTAGATTTTAATGAGCATGCATTTTTGGCAATAAATTCAAAAAGTTAGTTTGAAAGAGTCATTGCTTGTATAAGGTCATTTGGTGGATTGTTGCAGGCTTGTACCCAAGGATTATGGGACTAGCAGGTTAACCCAGAGGGCGGAGCCAAGCTGTAGTGCATCATGGGATATGGGCTTGTGACGTCATAAAAACCTAGTACGTTTATCAGTAGCTATTTTACATTGTTGCTTCATCGTTTCATTTGGGCTTCCAGAGTTTTCTGCAGGTCTTACAATTATCATAGTTGCACAAAAATATATATCAAAGCATCTACGAACTATTTTAGCTCTCTGAAGGATACAATTTTATTATTATTTAGGTTTTTTTCCGTAAGAGGCATGCACCCGGTCGCGGTATCGTCGTTCGCGACGATTTGTGTGCGTGTTTGTGTACGCAGATCGTGTGCGTGTGAGCGGCGTTCAAGTTGGTGCGCCGCGCTGCTCGCTGTATCGCTGATTAAGTTAGGTTAGGTAAGGCTAGGTTAGGTAAGGCTAGGTTAGGTAACGTTAGGTAGCGTTAGGAAACATTAGGTAAGGTTAGATAAGGTTAGAAAGGTTAGGTTGGGTTAGGTTAGGTTAGGGTCGAATATCGCTCTTTTTAGGCCCTACTGTCGGAAAACCCGAACTAATTTCGGGTAAGTTGGAAAAGAACCCTGCATAACTTAGGGTAGGTTAGGTGAGGGCAGGTCTAGTTTTTCTAACCACCTATTTTTTTCAATTTCGGTAACGTCATTTTTTGTAGAAGGTGACTAGGGGGTAAGGTTAGGTTAGAAAGTTAGGCTAGGAGGCTAGGTTAAGTAAAGGTAGGTTTGGCTAGGTTAGATAAGCCTAGGTAGTGTTTATTTTAGTGGTGGCGCGCGCAGGAAAGCTTACTTGAACGCACTATCGCCGTGAATGACGATAGTGCCACCCGGTCGCCTTATCGTCGTTCACGACCACTGCGCGTTCAAGTAAGCTTTGCTGCGCGCGCCACCACTAAAATAAACACCACCTAGGCTAACCTAACTTACCCTAATCTAACTTAACCTCCTTACCTAACTTTCTAACCTAACCTAACCTTACCCAACCTAACCTTTCTAACCGTACCTAACGTTACCTAACCTAACCTTACCTTACTTAATCAGCTATACAGAGAGCAGTGCGCCGCACCAACTTGAACGCCGCTCACACGCACATGATCTGCGTACACAAACACGCACACAAATCGGTCGTGAATGACGAAAGCAGCACCCGGTCGCACTGGCTACAAACTTTCCCATTGGCTATGTACGTTTGTGTAAGGGCGTCGGTGTACCTACGTGAGGGCGGCGTTCAAGTTCGTCTGCTGTGCCTACTCGTTGTATCGCAGTTTAAGTTACGTTAAGTTAGGTAAGGTAAGGTTAGGTTAGGTAACGTTAGGTTAGGTTCGGTAACGTCAGACTAGGTTCGATAACGTTAGATTAGGTTAGGTAATGTTAGGTTAGGTAACGTTATGTTAGATTAGGTTAGGTTACGTTAGGCAAGATTAGGTTACATTACTTAAGGTAACGTTAGGTAAGGTTAGGCTAGGCTAGGTTAGGTTTGGTAGTGCTTATTGTAGTGCTTCTGGTGATTTTTGCGCGACAAGAAAGCTTACTTGAATGCACGCACAGTGATGAGCGCACACAGAATGGCGAGTTTGTAGCCAGTGCCACCCGGTCGGAGAGTTTCCGTAAAATGTTGGCCTAAGCTGTGCCGTTGCATATACGTCGTTAACACATCCGCCTCTCCTAATCGTAAAAACTACAGCATCATCGAAAAAATTATGGATTTAACATTCGCCAGTTTTAACAACATCGTTCCGTAAGACAGTTTAGGTATGTGGAATACCGTTAGATAATTTTTTGCAAGTTAGCTAACGCGAGTCAGACGCCACCCTACTGTTATACTGCTGTAACGCACGCAGATTTTAACAGCTCATGCCTTTTTTTCTTCTAATGTTACCGAGCAATTGTATGGCTTCTGAATTTATATAAAGACTTTTGCTTTAACATAACTTCGCGGGAGGGAAAGTAATTTTTTTTTGTCCTTTAATGTTTCTCTTACCAATCTTGTTAAAAAGTTCTTTTATCTCAGCGTTCAATCACTCGCATCTGAGTCAATTTTTGTTGCAGCGGTTTGAAATTATAGAGGACAGCAGATCAATGGTAGAAAACAAAAATGAATCGAAAACTTTGCGGTTTTCACTCATATAAATCCATCTTTAGAATGCCATGTTACTCTCGATAAAACTCACTTGATTTATTGCATTTTAAAGACGATCAACTTGGCGTTAAAAGTGCTTCTGATACAAGCGGGCACTTTCCGGTCGAATTCATCTGCTCTTTTATAAGCCTTTTAACCAACGTTCTTTCAAAATTTTATCCTTCAGAGAGCTAAAAAAAAAAAGGTCTGTAGATGCTTTGATACAGACTGTTGTGCTACAATAAAGATTGTAGGACATGCAGGGCACTCTGAAGGCCTAAATGAAGTTATGAAGAAACAATGCAAATAGCTACTGATAAACGTACTAAGTTTTTATGACGTCTTTGCTTCGTATGTCCGCCGCGCGCAAGCGCCGCCCGCTCGGCAGTGCGCTAACCTGTTCCCGTTAATCATCCTTGGCTTGTACCCATTGAAAGATTGTTAAAAAATTTTCAATATCTAGTCGTACTGCCGGAAAATTGAATCTGTCGTTTCTAGTGTTATATGAATCATCGGAGAGAAGTGATCTGAAATAAGTCCAATATATGTGGGATTCTTAGACCTAACTTGTGCATTAACTTGAGAACAAAGTATTTGTGAATGTAGTCAATTTTCCGTTAATTCACATGACGGTACAACGCATTTGCTGACATGAGCAGTATGTTATTTCTATCTCGATTGACTCATAATAGTATTCTTTGAGTTTCACTGATTGTAGTGGAAATTCTTTTCAAACTTTTACTGCGGTTTTTCTCACCGTATGTTAATTGAGAATACAGTAAGAAATAATACAGAGCGACTAATGATTGCCTAAGAAAAAAATTCGCTTCGGCATATATTGCTCCTTTTGCTTTGCTCAATTTACAACATACTGTAGATGAGTAACATGATTGAAAATTTTCAGTTCATCGTCAATGACTGCTCCTAAGTATTTAAAAGAATTTACCCATTCCGATGTTATACTATTTAAAAGAACAGGAGGTAGAACTAAAGTCCTATATGGACTAAAAAGCATGAACTTTGTTTTATTTACATTGCAGTGAACCACACCATAAGGTTATCAATTAGCCATTCCATTTTATGTACTGCACCTTAGAATGACCTGTCCTTTGCATAAAATACTACGTCGTTCCGTAAATAAAACTACTTTTGCCTCAGGTATAAAAGCAATGTCATTTATATTAATATTAAAAAGTAAAGGACCTAAGGCAGACCCTTGGGGCAGCCCTAAGTCGACATGTAGTTTTGGACCGTGAGTCGTTGATAATAAGAAATTGCTTTCTATTTGTGACGTAGCTCCCCAACAGGTCGTTTACCATACCTCTAAAGCTTCCTCATTAATGTTTCCCTATCAACTGTGTTGAAAACCTTTTGCAAATCTAAAAATAAACACACTGTAAAAGTTTTTTTCAACAAATGCAGGTATAATATTCGAAACGAGATTGAAGATTTCTAGAGTGGTATTTTCCCTTGCCTAAAACCAAATTTAACTTCACTCTAAACGTTCTACATGGCACAATATTGAGTGATTCTTCAGTGAATAGCTTTTTCAAAGATTTTATTAAAAATTTATAACCTCGAGAGTGATCGAAAACTAGAAACGACGTTTACATTACCTCTCTCATGTATGGGAATGACCCTTGCAATCTTCGATACATACGGATAAAGTCTCTGTGAAATACACTTATCAAAAGTGGCAGACAGATATCCAGGGATACAAGGTAGCACTAGTAACAAAGTTTTGGTAGTATTTCCTTCATAGTAAGGTGGGGTAAAATCAAATTCAGAATTGAGTCAGGCAGTAAGAATTTCATATTGCACATGGTTACGTGGTTATAATTGCTCTAGGTTATCTGCTACTGACGTATAATAAACATAAATATGGTAGTTAGCTAGCTCATCACCCCATAATCACTCCACGATTTGCTTGCATCTCACACACTGACTGCGAGGCGTTACGGGAAAGTAGCTCATTTATCATTTTCCAGTATTTTTTGGGGTTATTTGCCGCAGTATTTATTTGATTGAGGTAATGTAGCCGCTTTAATAGGCTGATTACGGCGTTTAGCACTTTGCGAAAAACGGTATATGATCACTTACGTATTTTATGCCCCTACGATACATACCAAATAATTTGTGCTTCTTTTTAATGAGTTGCTTAACATTTTTAGTAATCTGCCTTGCAGTAGGGCGTATAGATTTCACACGCCTCATGGCGAAAGCTGAATAGTAGGCACGATACAATTGATCTACCCACAGCTTTTACGTCTCAGATGGCTGTCCCTCGTAATAATCATGGCGAGAAATTCAATATCAGCGTTTAGTTTATAATTCACTTTAAGCACCTTTCCACCTTCCTGAAGGTTAAAAGACATCTGCTCGTCAATTTCTTCAAAACTATACGTGAATAAAATTTGACTACGCAATAAATCACTGTATTGAAATTCGATACAACGTTTCGGCCCGTTACGTTGGCCATCATCAGGTATTAAAAGCATAAATGTCACTTATAGATACAAAAGAAAAAAATTACATCTATATTTGTCTCAATGAACCTAAAAATAAAGTGTAAAAAGTGAAATTTTAAACTATCCTACTATTGCACAAAGGTAATTTAGATCGCATAACCAGGTACAGAAGGGAATTTGTACTGGTGAGTATTGCTACGGACACAAACACGCAGTGAAATTTGTACTGGGTAATATTGTTCAGGAGCACACCCACCCGTACCAACAGCACCTAGCTGTCACACAAAATGGCGGCTACAAGCCAGTGCGAGCCTTATATACGCGAAGCTGCTGCGGCAAAGTTCCAGACTATTCTAGTGCAGTTTGGGAAAATTGAAACCCTGGTCGTATTTAACGATGAATTTCAAAAATTTCTATTTTTTCATGATACTAATAATTTTACTCGCAGTCTAGATGATGATAGAGCCTGTTAGATAGTAGCAGTGATAAAAAATCTATTGCGATTTCATTCATCCATTCGTTGACTTTCAGGACTAGATCGGACACTGTAGAGTATCAGTGATAAGGTCTCAAGAAGTAACAATGATGCTTATCACACCGAACTTTGGAATATTAGCGCCATGCTCTACCAACTATTTATATGAAACTTCCGATACGATTTTAATGCTCTTTAAAGGCAAAGCCGTTTCTGAGCTTCATAGACAGCCAGCTCTTTGAATTCAGCCATTCTGTGGCTGAATCTAAGCGCGCGTTTACAGTCGAGAGGAGGGAGGTAGCGCCCCGCGGAGTTCTCCGAGATAGTTAAATACTGGAAGTTAATCCCGTAGCTTTTTGAAAATGTTCTATGGTGTGGATTTTGGAAGATGTCGCTTTATCGTAATCATAAGAATATACATAAATAGCAAGTCTCGTTATAACGAAGATGACATGTGGTTTTAACTCGTTTAGTTTCAAGCCTTTCGAGTTTACGGAAAGCTTCTTTTACTTCAGCACTATAGCTTCGCTAGACAATGAAAGAAAACCACATAACTAAAACAGTTTTAACAGGATCCATGAGTGACGTATCGGGTACCTGTGCCCATAGTCATGCAGAGTAAAATGAAGGCGGAGCAGTCGGCACGCGCTTATAAGTCTACCGGTCGGATGCCAACTAGTATTTATTTTACAGTTTAGCTACAAAGAGGATGACGCAATACTTTAAAATATGACGTAAGCTTTAAGAATTAATTGCTGAAAAGGTTCTAACAAGTTGATTGTAAAAGTCATCTGGATAAATGATACTTTCTACATGAAAATAGAATCATACAGAGGTTAAAATAGGTGAAAATAATTTATTGTGGTCATTAAGGTAAAACCTATAAAAGCTATTAAAATGTAAAATTTTTGTTAGGTGTCAGAAGGTAAACTTTTGCAAGCTGAATGACTAGACAAATTTGTACCTATAACAAGCGGTGTTTACTAGAAACTTCAACAATTTGTACTAAGGAGGTCTAAATTTTGTACTTTAAGTAATGAACGATATACTATTTACACTGATAAGCTCTACGATTTGTACAAGTTTTTGCACTGGAGTTACATGTTTTAGCTAAAATATTCGTAGAATGCGATCTCGACCTTCTTCTTGATTGTTCAGGCTGGGTTTTTCTTCTTTAATGAAAAGCGCTTCAAGGATGAGTCCTTGCTTGCTGTTGGCTCTTCTTAGTACCTTTACTGACTCTAGAATTGTTCGTGGTGATACTCGCTGTAAGTTGTGGATAGACTTGAAATGCTGCGTGACGGATCGTTGCTGTATATATATATATATATCCAAGCAGGTCTCTTTGAAACGAAGATGACTTTTATTTTAATTAGCTTCGAGGCTTCTCTTTCAACAATGCGATACTTCACTTTCGTTTCAGCAGTGCACACGTGCAGAATAATAAAAGGGATCCATTTCATTAAAATTGTGGGAGGGGTCATATTGTAAAAGAGCAACGTTTCGAACCGTACGTGTTCATAGTCATTCGAATACTGGAACCTAAGGCCTAACTGACGTGTCAAGTGCGTTTAGGGTTGCCAACTAGTGATTATACAAGCTAAAAAGACAAAGGATCGGCAGGGTGCTAAGTTGTAAGAGTCGTATTGAAAATTGTTAGTTAAAAGTTCATTTCTACGCTGTTGGAGACATTTTCATAGATTTGTGTGCTAAAATAGTTTATGCCTAAAAGTTGCTACCTGGTGATTATAGAAGCTAAAAAGCAAAGGATCGTCAGGGTTCAAATTTCAATGTTATGATTACGGTTCGAAACGTTGCTGTTTTACAATATGACCCCTACCACAATTTTAACGAAGTAGATCTTTTTTACTATCCTGCCCATGTGCACTGCTGAAACAAAAGTGAAGTATCGCATTGTTGAAAGAGAAGCCTCGAAGCTAATTAAAATAAGCAGTGAACTGCGTTTCAACGAGACCTGCTTGCATAATGACCTGCTGCCCCGATATACCAATACATATACATATGTAACTAGTGAAGAATACGATGAGAAGTTCGACCCTCCCGCCTGATGAGCCGAGGTACGGCGAAACGCGCGTCGTGGGTAACCAAATTTCTAATTGTGCTTCTCATCGTATTCTTCAGTATTTAAAATAATGCCATCTCAAGAAAATAATATGTAACTAGCTGTACCCGTGAAACTTTCACGGCTTTGCAAGGCCTTTCAGACGGACCCGTGAAACGTTCATATTTCAGCACTTCTACTTTCAAAACTCCGAATCTAAACAAACTGAAGTGCGTTACTCCGGTATCTACTATACAGAAACAAAAAAAAATAGAGCATATATCCAACATTTTTACCACAAGGCCAGCACTGAGAATGCATAAAAGGCGAGCATGCAATACGCGGAGTACTGCNAAACTCCGAATCTAAACAAACTGAAGTGCGTTACTCCGGTATCTACTATACAGAAACAAAAAAAAATAGAGCATATATCCAACATTTTTACCACAAGGCCAGCACTGAGAATGCATAAAAGGCGAGCATGCAATACGCGGAGTACTGCAGCCTGCCACGCATCTCTACTCAGAGGATATAACTTGCAGCGCTTACCTCTTTATATGGAAGTTCACAATCCTCACTGTAGAGATGCGGGGCAGGCTGCAGTACTCCGCGTACTGCACGCTTGCCTTTTATGCATTCTCAGTGCTGGTCTTGCAGTCGCACCTCGCTATGCATGAGGTCCCAGGTTCGTATCCTGCGGACCACCTACTGTATGTATATATATATATTTATATTTGTAAATATATATATTTGTC